>WNWK01009596.1:0-56796 GCA_009830355.1 Cherax destructor | reverse complement strand
ACTCCCTGCATCAATGCTACACTCCCGCATCAATGCTACACTCCCTGCATCAATGCTACACTCCTGCATCAATGCTACACTCCATCAATGCTACACTCCCTGCATCAATGCTACACTCCCTGCATCAATGCTACACTCCTGCTCAATCACCCCTGCATGCTACACTCCCTGCATCAATGTTACACTCCCTGCATGAATGCTACACTCCCTGCACATGAAATGCTACACTCCCTGCATGAATGCTACACTCCCTGCATCAATGCTACACTCCTGCATCAATGCTACACTCCCGCATCAATGCTACACTCCCTGCATCAATGCTACACTCCCTGCATCAATGTACACTCCCTGCATCAATGCTACACTCCCTGCATCAATGCTACACTCCCTGCATGAATGCATCGACACTCCTGCATGAATGCTACACTCCCTGCATGAATGCTACACTCCTGCATGAATGCTACACTCCCTGCATGAATGCTACACTCCCTGCATGAATGCTACACTCCGCATGAATGCACACTCCCTGCATGAATGCTACACTCCCTGCATGAATGCTACACTCCTGCATGAATGCTACACTCCTGCATGAATGCTACACTCCCTGCATGAATGCTACACTCCCTGCATGAATGCTACACTCCTGCATGAATGCTACACTCCCTGCATGAATGCTACACTCCTGCATGAATGCTACACTCCTGCATGAATGCTACACTCCCTGCATGAATGCTACACTCCCTGCATGAATGCTACACTCCCTGCATGAATGCTACACTCCTGCATGAATGCTACACTCCTGCATGAATGCTACACTCCCTGCATGAATGCACACTCCCTGCATGAATGCTACACTCCCTGTGAATGTACATCCTATGAATGCTACACTCCTGCATGAATGCTACACTCCTGCATGAATGCTACACTCCTGCATGAATGCTACACTCCTGCATGAATGCTACACTCCCTGCATGAATGCTACACTCCTGCATGAATGCTACACTCCTGCATGAATGCACACTCCTGCATGAGACACTCCCGATGACACTCCCTGCATGAATGCTACACTCCTGCATGAATGCTACACTCCTGCATGAATGCTACACTCCTGCATGAATCACCGCATAGCACTCCCTGCATGAATGCACACTCCTGCATGAATGCTACACTCCCTGCATGAATGCTACACTCCCTGCATGAATGCTACACTCCCTGCATGAATGCACACTCCTGCATGAATGCTACACTCCCTGCATGAATGCTACACTCTGCATGAATGCTACACTCCCTGCATGAATGCTACACTCCCTGCATGAATGCTACACTCCCTGCATGAATGCTACACTCCTGCATGAGCTAACTCGAATGCTACATCCCTGCATGAATGCTACACTCCCTGCATGAATGCTACACTCCTGCATGAATGCTACACTCTGCAGAATGCTACACCCCTGCATGAATGCTACACTCCCTGCATGAATGCTACACTCCCTGCATGAATGTCCCTGCATGAAGCTACACTCCTGCATGAATGCTACACTCTTATCACAGGGCTGGCACTAGGAGCTTTCTTGGACCCATGGTAGCTTATTTAGCAGTTGCAAGCACTAAAAACAGTGGAATAATGACAATATACTGGTATGAATGCGTGGGTGTGGGTGGGTGGTCGCTCTCGCTTGTAAACAATAGCACACTGACGCTCCCTGGAGTGCAGGCTCAGCTGGGCGCCACGCGGACACGTCCGGTACGAATGTCGTTAACCGAAGCACACATCGTTAACTGCAATCATTTTTTTACGTCATAAATATCGTTAACTGACAGCATCGTTAACCGAGGTATGACTGTATTAGGGGCTTTTGGCATGTACATCTCATTTATACCTATGTATCATGTCTACCTAACTATGTACCATTGTACCATGTCTAAATAAACTATTATTATTATTCACCACCACTATGTAAGGCTTATTTTTCAGTGGCCCTTATACACCCAACAACAAAGAACACAACACCAGTCCTCACATTCGTAATGACATATTTTATTCATTCTAGAGTATATGTTATGTTTCTATGTTATTAATATTGTTTATTATGTCATATTAGATGAATTGTGATAGATAAATAAGCCGTAGAGCTGATATTAGTGTCAAATTGAAGCATTTTGTCCTGCCTCCAAACAATAAACTCGCCTCCCTCTCTCCTCCTCTCCGTCTTCCATACACCAACAAGAGTCATCAATAAAGGTAAGTATGATGTTAAATGTTCATTTATACATGTTATTAGTGCTTTATATTTATTTGTCATTCTTTTCTGTATGTAAATCTATATTTAATCTCTAAAAGAATTATTTTTTGTTAATACTCCTGGGAGTCTGAAACGAATTAATTGAATTTACATTATTTCTTATGGGAAAAATAGATTCTGAATTAGTAATATTCGGTATTAGTAGCGCCCTCTGGAACGGATTAATTACTAAAACGGGGGGTCCACTGTATTTGAGTACTATTTCAGTACCTAATATTAGTGTCAGAACAAAGATTGGCTATGAAATCACAAGAACTACTATAAATTGTAATCATCAGAACATAAAAATTATATAAATTAAAATAAAAACAAGAAAAAAAGGTATATCGGCAACACTTCTGCAAGCGGCAGGACTCGATGTTGCCATCAGGTGAGCATCCAGTGCTAACTTCGCGGTCTTATATCTCGGTAAGTACTGATCCTAAAAAAAAAAATTTGGGTCTTATTACACAGAAAATTGCCCTCGTTAATTTAAAAAAAAAAAAAAAAGATTTTTTTTTTTTTTTCAAAATATTCAAGAGAGCTGGCAGTGAAAACATAGATCTACATTTGGACAGTTTAATTGTTAAGAGTAAGACGGAGAGTAGAATAGCAGATGAACAAGGAGGTTTTAGGAAAGGTAAGGGGTGTGTAGACCAAGTGTTTACGTACAGTGAAACATATAGGTGAACAGTACAGTGGACCCTCGAGTTTCGTGAGCCTTGTGCTTCGTGAATTTCACCTTTCGGCAACTTTTATCGTCAAAATATAGCCTCGCGGTTCGTGATATGCCTCGCGATTTGTCAGTGGAACGGTACATGTCCGAGAGCGGCCTCCACCGTCTGCGCGCACACAAAGGTGCCCCACACACCATTCAGAGGCAGTCTGTCATTGTTTCTCCGCGAGTGACCATCACCCGACGCGTTCATAAGATACATTTCGTAATATTCCATTCTTTTTTGTGCTTGCAACTACAGTGGACCCCGAGTTTCGTAAAAACTTCACTCCTGAAGTCTGCTCAAGTGCCATTACCGAACGAATTTACTCCCTTAAGGAAAAATTTCACGTAGGTTAGTCTATTTCAGACCCCCAAAAATACACTTCCACAAGAACTTACAAAATTATACTTACATAATTGCACGATTTCCGGGGTATTAAAGAACTCGTAGCAAAGCAGGAGTCGATAAAGGCTATAGCACCAGCCAGCGATAAAGTGTAGCATTAATTAACAGTGTAGCAAGTAAGTTAAGCGATAGAAAAAGGACAACATGAAACTAACACCTCCAATGTTGTTTGAGGTATATAGGGACACTGACAACATTGCTGTCCTCTGCCAACATCCTCCAAGGTAAGTGTAAATATGTATTTCTTATTTATAAATTACGTACAGTAGACCCCCGAGTAACGATCTGTCCGAATAACGATTTTTTCGTGTAACGATTGCTTTTTACGGTCAATATTTTTCTCGTGTAGTGATTTTTACTCGTGTAGCGATCAGTACTAGACCTGTCCGCGCTTGCGCGCTTCGCCTCACAAGACGCCAGTCTAGCGTTGTTTACACTTGAGTGAACAATACCCAGCGCGCTCTTTCAAACATTTCACAATTAATTTACTCTGTTTATTGCTGGTTTAGTGATTGTCACTATGAAATAAGTTACCATGGGTCCAAAGAAGCTTCCTAGTGGCACCCCAGTGGTAGCATTCATGCAGGGAGTGTAGCATTCATGCAGGGAGTGTAGCATTCATGCAGGGAGTGTAGCTTTCATGCAGGAAGTGAGCATTCATGCAGGAGTGTAGCATTCATGCAGGAGTGTAGCATTCATGCAGGGAGTGTAGCATTCATGCAGGAGTGTAGCATTCCTGCAGGGAGTGTAGCATCATGCAGGGAGTGTAGCATTCATGCAGGGGGTGTAGAATTCATGCAGGGAGTATAGCAGGCATGCAGGGAGGTAGCAGGCATGCAGGGAGTGTAGCAGGCATGCAGGGAGTGTAGCAGGCATGCAGGGAGTGTAGCATTCATGCAGGGTGTGTAGCAGGCATGCAGGGAGTGTAGCAGGCATGCAGGGAGTGTAGCAGGCATACAGGGAGTGTAGCAGGCATGCAGGGGGTGTAGCAGGCATGCAGGGAGGTAGCAGGCATGCAGGGAGTGAAGCAGGCATGCAGGGAGTGTAGCAGGCATGCAGGGTGTAGCAGGCATGCAGGAGTGTAGCAGGCATGCAGGAGTGTAGCATTCATGCAGGAGTGTAGCATTCATGCAGGAGTGTAGCATTCATGCAGGGAGTTTAGCATTCATGCAGGGAGTGTAGCATTCATGCAGGGAGTGTAGCATTCATGCAGGGAGTGTAGAATTCATGCAGGGAGATAGCATGGCATGCAGGGAGTGTAGCAGGCATGCAGGGAGTGTAGCAGGCATGCAGGGAGTGTAGCAGGCATGCAGGAGTGTAGCAGGCATGCAGGGAGTGTAGCATTCATGCAGGAGTGAGCAGGCATGCAGGAGTGTAGCAGGCCTGCAGGGAGTGTAGCAGGCATGCAGGGAGTGTAGCAGGCATGCAGGAGTGCTGAGCATGCAGGAGGTAGCAGGCATGCAGGGAGTGAAGCAGGCATGCAGGGAGTGTAGCAGGCATGCAGGAGTGTCAGCAGGCATGCAGGGAGGTTGCAGGCATGCAGGGAGAGCAGGCATGCAGGGATGTAGCAGGCATGCAGGGAGTGTAGCAGGCATGCAGGAGTGCTTTCATGCAGGAAGTGTAGCATTCATGCAGGGAGTGTAGCATTCATGCAGGATGTAGCATTCATGCGGGAGTGTAGCATTCATGCAGGGAGTGTAGCATTCATGCAGGAGTGTAGCATTCATGCAGGGAGTGTAGCATTCATGCAGGAGTGTAGCATTCATGCAGAGTGTAGCAGGCATGCAGGGGAGTGTAGCAGGCATGCAGGGAGTAGCAGGCATGCAGGATGAGCAGGCATGCAGGGTGTAGCAGGCATGGGGAGTGTAGCAGGCATGCAGGGAGTGTAGCAGGCATGCAGGGAGTGTAGCAGGCATGCAGGGAGTGTAGAGCATGCAGGGTAGCAGGCATGCAGGGAGTGCAGGCATGCAGGGGTGTAGCTGGCATGCAGGGTGTAGCAGGCATGCAGGGTGCAGGCATGCAGGGAGTGTGCAGGCATGCAGGGAGTGTAGCAGGCATGCAGGGAGTGTAGCAGCCATGCATGGAGTGTAGCAGGCATGCAGGGAGTGTAGCAGGCATGCAGGGAGTGTAGCAGGGATGCAGGGAAACAGGCGCCAGAAACAGAGGACTGTGGACAGTTCTAGTGACTCAAGCTGGTCCTAGTGGGATTAAAAGACAAAGAAGGGAAGTAACCCCAGAGGGACTTGTTACCTGAAGTCCTTTTGGTGGGGGATTCCCCTTCCAAACACTAACCCCCTCCTCCCCCTGTCCTCCTCCCTATCTTCCAGATGTCAGCAAGTCTCTTTAATAAAGGTAAGTAAATGTTATTTTAAATGTTTAATTATATTACATATTACATATACTAATTTATATATACTATTTATAATTGTTTTGTGAATATTTTTGGATGTCTGGAACGGATTAATTGTATTTACATTATTTCTTATGGGAAATAAGGTTTCGAATAATGATTTTCTCGTGTTGAGGTCTAGCTCCTGGAACGGATTAAGATCGTTAGTCGAGGGACCCCTGTACATTGTTTGTGTGAATAGTGGTGGTGGCCTCTGCTGCTGTCTCCACCACCACTAATATGTACGGCTTATGTCTCAGTGGCCCTTATAAACTCAACAATAATACACCGCCACTACTCGTGACATACGTAATGACATATTTTATTCATTCTAGAGTATATATCATGTTTCTACATTATTAATATTGTTTATTATGTCATATTAGATGAATTGTGATAGATAAATAAGCCATAGAGTTGATATTAGTGTCATATTCAAGCATTTTGTCATGTTTCAAACAAACTCGCCTCCCTGTCCTCTCCTCCCTGTCTTCCATACACAAACAAGAGTCTTCAATAAAGATAAGTGTGATGTTAAATGTTCAATTATACATTTTATTAGTGCTTTATATTGATTTGTCATTCTTTTCTGTATGTAAATCTATATTTAATCTCTAAAAAAATTATTTTTTGTTAATACTTTTGGGTGTCTGAAACAGATTAATTGGATTTACATTATTTTTTATGGGGAAAATGGTTTTGCCATTCGTGAATTTGGCCTTTCGGCAGACTCTCTGGAATGGATTAATCATGAAACTCGAGGGTCCACTGTATTTAGATAAGGGTAAAGAGGTTTTTGTAGCATTTATGGATTTGGAAAAGGTTTATGACAGGGTGGATAAGGGAAAAAAGTGGCAGATGTTGCAAATATATGGAATATGAGGTAGGATACTGAAAGTAGTGAAGAGTTTTTACGAGGATAGCGAGGCTCACGTTAGAGTATGTAGGAGAGAGGGAGATTATTTCCCAGTAAAAGTAGGCTTTAGACAAGGATGTGTCATGTCACCATGGTTGTTCAATATATTTATAGATGGGGTTGTAAGATAAGTGGATGCTTGGGTGTTGGCAAGAGGTGTGGGGTTAAAAGATAAAGAATCTAACACAAAGTGGGTGTTGTCACAGTTGCTCTTTGCTGATGACTGTGCTTTTGAGAGATTCTGAAGAGAAGTTGCAAAGGTTGGTGGATGAGTTTGGTAGGGTATATAAAAGAAGAAAATTAAAAGTGATACATGTATAGGAAAGAGTAAGGTGATGATGATAACAAAAAAATTAGGTGATGAAAGATTGGATATCAGATTGGAGGGAGAGAGTATGTATTCAGATATGTATTTAGGAGTGGACGTGTCAACAGATGGATCTATGAAGGATGAGGTGAATCAAAGAATTGATGAGGGGAAAAAGGTGAGTGGTGCACTTAGGAGTCTGTGGAGACAAAGAACTTTCTCTATGGAAGCAAAGAGGGGAATATATGAGAGCATAGTTATACCAATGCTCTTATATGGGTATGAAACATGGGTGGTGAATATTGCAACAAGGAGAAGGCTGGAGGCAGTGGAGATGTCATGTCTGAGAGCAATGTGTGGTGTGAATATAATGTAGAGAATTCGTAGTTTGGAAATTAGGAGGAGGTGCGGGATTACCAAAACTAAAATCCAGAGGGCTGAGGAGGGGTTGTTAAGGTGGTTCAGACATGTAGAGAGGATGAAACAAAACAGAATCACTTTGAGACTTCCAGCAAGCATGTGTGAGCGTGTTAGATAGGAGCGAATGGAGACAAATGGTTTTTAGGACTTGACGTGCTGTTGGAGTGTAAGCAAGGTAACATTTATGAAGGGATTCAGGGAAACCGGTAAGCCGGATTTGAGTCCTGGAGATGGGAAGTACAGTGTCTGCACTCTGAAGGAGGGGTGTTAATGTTGCAGTTTTATAATTGTAGTGTAAGCGCCCCTCTGGCAAGACAGTGATAGAGTGAATGATGATGAAAGTTTTTCTTTTTTGGGCCACCCTGCCTTGGTGGAAGAAGGCTGATGTGTTAATAAAATAAAACATAAAATAAATAATTTTAGTCCTGATTTAAGTGACTCTGGGCTTTTCACCAAAAAAAATATATATATATATAATAAATAAAACATTATTATTAATAAGGAAGAAGAGCACTTTGTCTTTTGCTTTAAATTACTGTACAGTATAATTAAAAGCTGATCAGAGAATAAGAAAGTTATAATTCATAATGCCATAATCAGAGCAAGAATGATTGATAATCACTACAATGGGCACTGGTAACAGTTATTACAGAAAAACGTCAAATTTTTTCCTAATAACAAGGAATAATGAATTAATAAATACTTCTAGATAATTCAATGCTAAGCTTCAAACATGTAAGTAAAATTAAAACAGTGAACTAAATACAAAGCTAGGCAAGGTTAAACAATTTACAAGGAGTCAAAAATTTTCTATGATTACTTAAAGTACACAAACAACTACATTATAATATTATTACCTCCCAGAAACAAGTTAAGTATCAGTAAACCCAATGCAGTTCTCAGTTTATGACTAAACCAAACATGATACAGTTTATTCTCTAAAAAGCTTTACTTTAAAACCTGGGAAGCTTAACAGCAGGTGACTGAGTGCAAAAAGATTATGAAGAAAAACGAAATGACTTTCACCTTATCGATGACATCTGTACCACCATAGTATCTCTGCCCAGGATAGCCCTCTGAATATTTGTTGTTGAGGCACGACCCCAGAGCTTCAAGCCCTGAACGTGTGCAGAAGTTCTAATTGAAGAAAATAATTACAAAAATTATTATTTATCATCATATCACTAGGAGCTAATTTTATATAATTTATAATCAAATTAAGCACAAAACCCATAAGGGTTTATAATCTTATCAAAGCTAGTAAAAAGATAATTACAGTACATATAATAAAACAAATTATGGTGAAACTACAAGTATGTATCTGCATACAGAAAAATTCCTCACAAAGAGCAGCAAGCTGTACAGCAAAAAAAAAAAATTAAAAGGCAGGCCGTACCTGATACCCGAAGGATGCCATTTAAAAAGTTAATTGAAAAGCCATGGGGTCAACACCCCAGGGCTTTTCAATAACTCCTTCAAATTAGTAAGAGAATTACTAAGAAAGAATCATTTTGGAAATACAGTGGACCCTCGGTTAACGAATACCCCGGAAATCGTGCAATTATGTAAGTATAATTTTGTAAGTTCTTGTGGAAGTGTATTTTTTGGGGTCTGAAATAGACTAACCTACGTGAAATTTTTCCTTAAGGGAGTAAATTCGTTCGGTAATGGCACTTGAGCAGACTTCAGGAGTGAAGTTTTTACGAAACTCGGGGGTCCACTGTACTAATGTGACATTAACTCAAGCTATACAGTTTTTAGTCACAAATATCACTTAAAATCTATATACCGGTGTCATGATATCTTGTATATATTTCATCTCTTTGATAATATGACCTTGCTAGTATCTTCGTTATTAGCTAAATTGAAGCTACTGGATCTTGGTATTATTATCCTATTCATCCTTCATCATAAATCGGTATTATTTTACCAGAACAGTATATATTTAATATATCTGGGTATGAGTTTTATATGTAAAGCATGTAATTGCCAGTACGCAGTTCACGCATGTTGTTTGGTCGTGGCGTCACAAGTTGGCACCAAATGGTTAGTTATATCACCTGATCCGACGTGACTTGTTGTGCAATAGGATTTTTTTAGGCAGTGTCTCACTTGACTTAGCAGAGAGAGCACCTATTCTCTGACTATGGATATTGTAGCCGTTCTCACGCTATTAAGCTAGAGGCTTGTACCTAGCCTGGACGTGGGATTAAGGAGCCACTTGATCATTGGATTTTTATTCTCTTTACTGTGTTAGCCAGAAGTGTTCTACTGAGAGATACCCCAGTGAATTATCTTTGAAAAGACGGCCTTACAGAAACCGTATTTGTGTTTATCGTGCATTGTAGTATTTTCTTATTGTACTTCACTAATACTGAAGGTTCAGTGTTTAAGAATAATGTGTTAACTTCCTTAGAAACTTAAAGGAACCTTAAACAGTGCTTCATTAATTTATATATATATATATATATATATATATATATATATATATATATATATATATATATATATATATATTATATATATATATATATATATATATATATATATTATATATATATATATATATATTATATATATATATATATATTATATTATATATATATATATATATAAAAGGTTGATGAGTAGGCTTCAGGATGTACATGTTTATAGAGGGGCAACGGATATATCAGATCATTATTTGGTTGTAGCTACAGTTAGAGTAAAGGTAGATGGGACAAAAGGAAAATGGCAACAGCAAGTAAGAGAGAGGTAAAAGTGTATAAACTAAGGGAGGAGGAAGTTAGGGTGAGATATAAGCAACTATTGGCAGAAAGGTGGGCTAGTGCAAGTAGGAGTAGTGGGGGGTTGAAGAGAGTTGGGATAGTTTTAAAAATGCAGTATTAGAATGTGGGGCAGAAGTTTGTGGTTATAGGAGGGTGGGTGCAGGAGGAAAGAGGAGTGAGTGGTGGAATGAAGAAGTAAAGGGTGTGATAAAAGAGAAAAAGGTAGCTTATGAGAGGTTTTTACAAAACAGAAGTGTTAGTAGAAGAGCAGAGTATATGGAGAGTAAAAGAAAGGTGAAGAGAGTGGTGAGAGAGTGCAAAGAAGAGCGGATGAAAGAATGGGAGAGGATCTGTCAAGAAATTTTGCTGAAAACAAGAAAAATTTTGGAGTGAGATAAACAAGGTAAGAAAGCCTAGGAGACGAATGGATTTGTCAGTTAAAAACAGAGTAGGGGAGTTAGTAGATGGGGAGCTGGAGGTATTGGGTAGATGGCGGGAATATTTTGAGGAACTTTTAAATGTCGATGAAAAGAGGGAGGCGATAATTTCATGTACTGGCCAGGAGGTACAACATCGTTTAGGAGTGAAGAAGAGCAGGATGTGAGTGTGGGGAGGTGCGTGAGGCATTACGTAGAATGAAAGGGGTAAAGCAGCTGGAATTGACGGAATCATGACAGAAATGTTAAAAGCAGGGGGATATAGTGCTGGAGTGGTTGGTATTTTTGTTTAATAAATGTATGAAAGAGGGAAGGTACCTAGGATTGGCAGCGAGCATGTATAGTTCCTTTATATAAAGGAAGGGGATAAAGAGAGTGTAAAATTATAGGGAATAAGTTTACTGAGTATACCAGGTAAAGTGTATGGCAGGGTTATTATTGAAAGAATTAGAGGTAAGACAGAGAGTAGGATTGCAGATGAGCAAGGAGGCTTTAGAGTGGGTAGGGGATGTGTAGATCAAGTGTTTACAGTGAAGCATATATGTGAACAGTATTTAGATAAAGGTAGAGAAGTTTTTATTGCATTTATGGATTTAGAAAAGGCATATGATAGAGTGGATAGGGGAGCAATGTGGCAAATGTTGCAAGTGTATGGAATAGGTAGTAAGTTACTGAAGGCTGTAAAGAGTTTTTATGAGGATAGTGAGGCTCAGGTTAGGGTGTGTAGGAGAGAGGAGATTACTTCCCGGTAAAAGTAGGTCTTAGACAGGGTTGTGTAATGTCACCATGGTTGTTTAATATATTTATAGATGGGGTTGTAAAAGAAGTAAATGCTAGGGTGTTGGGGAGAGGGGTGGGATTAAATTATGGAGAATTAAATGCAAAATGGGAGTTGACACAGTTACTTTTTGCTGATGATACTGTGCTTATGGGAGATTCTAAAGAAAAGTTGCAAAGGTTAGTGGACGAGTTTGGGAGAGTGTGTAAAGGTAGAAAGTTAAAAGTGAACATAGATAAGAGTAAGGTGATGAGGGTATCAAACGATTTAAATAAAGAAAAATTGGATATCACATTGGAGAGAGGGATTATGGAAGAAGTAAATGTTTTCAGATATTTGGGAGTTGATGTGTCAGCAGATGGGTTTATGAAGGATGAGGTTAACCATAGAATTGATGAAGGAAAAAAGGTGAGTGGTGCATTGAGGTATCTGTGAAGACAAAAAACGTTATCCATGGAGGCAAAGAAGGGAATGTACGAAAGTATAGTGGTACCAACACTCTTATATGGGTGTGAAGCGAGGAGGAGGCTGGAGGCAGTGGAGATGTCCTGTCTAAAGGCAATGTGTGGTGTAAATATTATGCAGAAAATTCGGAATGTGGAAATTAGGAGAAGGTGTGGAGTTACTAAAAGTATTTGTCAGAGGGCTGAAGAGGGGTTGTTGAGGTGGTTTGGTCATTTAGAGAGAATGGATCAAAGTAGAATGACTTGGAGAGCGTATAAATCTGTAGGGGAAGGAAGGCGGGGTAGGGGTCGTCCTAGAAAAGGTTGGAGGGAAGGGGTAAAGGAGGTTTTGTGGGCGAGGGCTTGGACTTCCAGCAAGCATGTGTGAGCGTGTTAGATAGGAGTGAATGGAGACGAATGGTTTTGGGACATGACGATCTGTTGGAGTGTGAGCAGGGTAACATTGTGTGAAGGGATTCAGGGAAACCAGTTAATTGATTTAGTTGGACTTGAGTCCTGGAAATGGGAAGTACAATGCCTGCACTTTAAAGGAGGGGTCTGAGATAGTGACAGCTGGGAGGGACTTTTCTCAGCTGTAGTATCTGAGCTCCTCTGCAAAGACAGTGATTATGTATGAGTGTGGTGAAAGTGTTGAATGATGATGAAAGTTTTTTCTTTTTGGGGATTTTCTTTCTTTTTGGGTCACCCTGCCTCGGTGGGAGACGGCCGACTTGTTGAAAAAAAAAAATATATATATATATTTATAGCATACTTATCAAACAAAAGCTAATTCTAGTTTAATTACATTAAATCGATTTTTGTTTGAAGTTTCTATTTCCTATTTGATACAAAACAAGGAAGGAATATTGATCTATATTACGAGTTAAAAAGCACTCTATACTTTGCCCACTCGTAATAACCGGGTATTTAATGACTGCAGATAATACAGAACAAAATAATTTTGTCTCACAAAATCACAATAACATGACTGTAAACAAATCACAGAACAAGTGGGACTCAAACCTACTGCAGGCGAGCCACTCTCAGGTCAGTGTGCCAACCACCTGGCCAGCTGGCTCTAAGAAGATTTGTGCAACTAGGTATGTATATTTCTATATACCATATTGAGGTTAGCATGAGCCCCACTTTGACCACAAATGCAAGTTTTTACAGACGAATACCAAACCAACATGGCTGTGGCATACTCTAGTTTAAACTGCTTCAAAGCTGTCTTCATGACATTATTATTCAAACTCTTGTGTTCAAATATTCCTGTAAAAAAAAATAAATCCTCTACAATTATAAACACTGGCCTCTAGAAACAAAACAGACCACAACAGACACTTAGTTATTAAATGGGAAAAAATTTAATAAAGCTGGAAAACTGAAATTTGCACAGCTCAAAGTAAGCTGTATAAATTTAAGTAAAGTTCCAAATTTGCACCTAATCGACTAAACTTATAGGGTATCATTCTTCTTACCAAAGACATCATTAATATTGTGAAGCCAATCAGAAGAATAATTCTTAGTTATAAGAACATAAGAAAGGAGGAACACTGCAGCAAGCCTGTTGGCCCATACTAGGCAAGTCCTTCCCAATCCATCCCACTAACAGGATATTTGCCCAACCCAATTTACAATGCTACCCAAGCAATAAGCTCTGAAAATTCAATTTACACATGTGCAAGTCCCACTCAAATCCAACCCCTCTCATTCATGTATTTGTCCAACCTAAATTTGAAACTACCCAAGGTTTTAGCCTCAATAACCCTACTAGGCAGACTGTTCCACTTATCAACTACCCTAATTCCAAACCAATACTTTCCTATATCCTTTCTAAATCTAAACTTGTCTAATTTTAATCCATTACTGTGGGTTCTCTCTTGGAGAGATATCCTCAAGACTTTATTTATATCCCCTTTGTTAATACCCATCTTCCACTTATACACTTCGATCATGTCTCCCCTCATTCTTCGTCTTACAAGTGAATGTAATTTAAGGGACTTCAATCTTTCTTTCTTATTGAATACAAATAAATATTACTATTTATTCAATAAAACTGGCAAACTGGGACTTATGCCACACAATAATAGTATGAGCCTTGCATTCAGATAATCACAGAAGTGGTAAAAATTTGAAGTGATTAAACCACAGTACAGGCAGGGATTGAACTCGCAACGAGTGAGTTTTACAACTCACTTGCCGTGAGTTCAATCCCCCCCATACCATGGTTTGTTTGCAATCGTGTCATTACAAGTTTGAAGTGATTCAAGGGATTCTTCGATTATGGCACAGATTCTAACACCTCTCAGTTTTTTTAACTACAATGGTACCCCGAGTTTTGTACAGCTCCCAACTTTAACAATTATGTAAGTGTATTATTGTAAGTGCTTTTGTAAGTGTATTTTTTGGGGTCTGAAACGGATTAATCTAATTTACATTATTCCTTATGGGAACAAATTTGTTTGGTAATGGCACTCGAACAGCCTTCTGGAAAGAATTATGGCTAAAACTTGGGGTACCACTGTATTTTACTACAACAAATTTGCCTGCTGGCAAACAAATTTAATGGGTACCAGCCTGGCCAAAAGATGAATCAGCCAACAAGTATTGAAGTTGTTCACTGAAGGTAAACTGCAATTTATTTAACGTGATCTAATGGAAATAAAACTTTCATAAAATGGTTAAATCTGTACCTACACACTTGAATTTCACTCCATTATCATATTAGGAGGCACCAATTTTGTACATCTGAAGCTACACCTTTGAGGGATTTGGAAGTTATCTGAGCCATGCCAGAATGCTGGGAATGGGTCCAACAAATTTCATCAAAGGGCACCTGCCCATACCAAGTGTTGCAAAAATCTGGCCCAAGTGACCATACACAACTATTGGAATTTTGAAGCCAACTGGATGAGGCCTTCTTTAGTTATGAAAAAAAAAAAGTTGGAGGATGGAAAAATTGAGGCAACCTCTCAAAGATCTTCCCCCCCCTTCGGGAAACCTAAAAATACTTCCAATTAAGATGTTCCAACACTTAAGTGTTTGAAGCCAACCAGAAGGGGCATTCTCTAGTTTTTTATTTATTATTATTAACACATCGGCCGATTCCCACCAAGGCAGGGTGGCCCGAAAAAGAAAAACTTTCATCATCATTCACTCCATCACTGTCTTGCCAGAGGGGTGCTTTACACTACAGTTATAAAACTGCAACATTAACACCCCTCCTTCAGAGTGCGGACACTGTACTTCCCATCTCCAGGACTCAAGTCCGGCCTGCCGGTTTTCCTGAATCCCTTCATAAATGTTACTTTGCTCACACTCTAACAGCACGTCAAGTATTAAAAACCATTTGTCTCTATTCACTCCTATCAAATACGCTCACATGCTTGCTGGAAGTCCAAGCCCCTCGCACACAAAACCTCCTTTACCCCCTCCCTCCAGCCTTTCCTAGGCCGACCCCTACCCCGCCTTCCCTCCACTACAGATTTATACACTCTCGAAGTCATTCTGTCTCGTTCCATTCTCTCTACATGTCCGAACCACCTCAACAACCCCTCCTCAGCTCTCTGGATAATAGTTTTGGTAATCCCGCACCTCCTCCTAATTTCCAAACTCTGAATTCTCTGCATTATTTTCACACTACACATTGACCTCAGACATGACATCTCCACTGCCTCCAGCCTTCTCCTCGTTGCAACATTCATCACCCATGCTTCACACCCATATAAGAGTGTTGGTATAACTATACTCTCATACATTCCCCTCTTTACTTCCATGGACAAAGTTCTTTGTCTCCACAGACTCCGAAGTGCTCCACTCACCCTTTTCCCCTCATCAATTCTATGATTCACCTTCATAGACCCATCTGCTGACATGTCCACTCCCAAATATCTGAATACATTCACCTCCTCCATACTCTCTCCCTCCAAGACCCATCTGCTGACATGTCCACTCCCAAATATCTGAATACATTCACCTCCTCCATACTCTCTCCCTCCAATCTGATATCCAATCTTTCGTCACCTAATCTTTTTGTTATCCTCATCACCTTACTCTTTCTTATATTCACCTTCAATTTTCTTCTTTTACACACCCTACCAAATTCATCCACCAACCTCTGCAACTTCTCTTCAGAATCTCCCAAAAGCACAGTGTCATCAGCAAAAAGCAACTGTGACAACTCCCACTTTGTATTTGATTCTTTATCTTTTAACCCCACACCCCTTGCCAAGACCCCCACATTCATTCTCTAGTTATTTCATGGAAACCAATTTATTTTATAAAATTTACAATTTAAAAAAACCAAGGTGAAAACCAAGCTTCCTATAAATAAAGTCTTTGAATACAGTTTGAAGCCTATCAAGAAAGTAATTCTTCACTAATTGCTCTGAATCCAATGATTCCAAGCTTTTTAACTATTTCATTAAAATTTTAAATTTCCACCTAAACAATCCAAACTTTAGGGTGTTTTCCTTATTCTGGAAAGCACCAGCATCAATATTTTGAAGCCAGTAAGATTGGGCATTCTATAGTTATTGAATAGAGATGAATATCACTATTCAATAAAATTGGCAAATTGGGACTTAAATCCCAATAATAAAGCAAACCTTGTTTTCTGGATAACACACCAGGGCTGAAAATTTTAAGCTGATCAGAAGCAGCATTCTCTACTTATCGCATGGATTTCAACTATTCTATTCTTTTTTTTTTTTTTTAAATTGGGGAATTGACAAATTTACCCCCACACAAACTAAACTTAACAGGGTACTACCTGGTTGTAAGATCCATCAACAATTCAGAAGAGGCAGACTCGTATATATAATGTTATTTAATGGTAAATGAAATTTCACTCGCTTAACCCTTTCACTGTCTTAGATCTGTGTTACTGATGCCAGTACCACATGGATCCAGACTTTGAGCTCAGCTCCCTCATAAGATTGTGAGCAGTAAATTTTGGCCTAGACATGAGAGAATGGGTCTGCATTAAGTGTGAACAGTATAAAATAAAAATCATGCCCCATGCAGTGCATGATGGGAGAAAGCAAACCTCTGATCTTGTGCTTGGTGTTGAGGTGTTTTCTAGAAATTTTAGTGGGTTTCAGGGCTTGAAATAGGACTGAAAGTCAGCTTTTGACAATTTTCCCTGCTACACCCCCCCACCTTGGTCTATTTTAAGGGTTCTTAATAGGCTGATTCAATTACACTATGATGCCCTAAACCAGGGTTCCCAAAGTGGTTAATATCGACCCCTAAGGGTCAATGAGGCTATTGAAGGGAGTCGATAAATGGCTGGGGGTCAAAAATGGGTCAGTAAATGGTTGAAGCTGGTTTTAGCCATGCAAAAGCAATTCTAACTAAGCAGAGGAACAGACTGAACCTGGAAGAGCGTGCTGACTTATGACTAAAACTCACCAATCACCAACCCAACATCAGAGCCCTTGTTGACGCTTATCAGATGCATCCTTCCCATTAATGATATCAACAGTACCAGTAAAAAAAGGTATGTTAAAGCTCATATTTTTCAAATTTTAAATATTACTTATTTTTATGAAGTCATTATTATTATTATTATTATTATTATTATTACTATTTGTAGTACTATTAGTTAAAGTACTATTTATTTAATTATTTTCATATAATAAAAGTTTTGGGGCTTACAATCTGAAACTCCATGAAGCCTCGATAAGCTGAAGAGTTTGGGGACTCTTGCCCTGAACCATGACCAATCATTCCTGGTTATATTTTATCATCAAATAAATAGGGTAAAACTTCTATTTTGTATAATGATGAATTCAAAATAGAGGACAAGTGTAATACAGTGGAACCTCTGGTCACAACCATAATTCATTCCAAAACTCTGGTCGCAACCCGATTTCGTCGTGACCCAAACCTAATTTCCCCACTGAATTGTATGTGAATACAATTAATCCGTTCCAGACCCCTGCGAACTGTATGTAAATATTGTTTTTCTAAGATTTTTAAGCAGAAAAATAGTTAATTATACCATAGAAAGCACAGTGTAATAGTAAACTAAATGTAAAAAAAATGAATAACACTGAGAAAACCTTGAACAACAGAGAAAACTAACATTGCACGAGTCCGTTCTAGACCCTTATGAACCGTTCGGTGTAAACAGTTTTTTCTTTTAACCCTTTCGGGGTTTTGGTCGTACTAGTACGTCTTATGCCCTGGGGTTATTGACGTACTAGTACGCCTAAATTCTAGCGCCCTCAAATCAAGCAGAAACAGGCTGTTAGGCCTAGATGTGATAGAATGGGTTTGTGCGGACAGTGTGCGCAGTATAAAAAAATTCCTGCACCACAGTGCATAATGAGGAAAAAAAACTGACCGTGTTTTTGGTTTAAAACAGCGACTTTGCAGTCTATTTTCGTATGGTATTTATGCTTGTATTCTCGTTTTCTTAGTCTCATTTTATAGAATAGATGATATATTACAGAAATAGAGATAATTTTGACTGGTTTCACGATGACAAGTACCTTGAAACTGAGCACAAAGTAGCGAAAATGTTCGATTTTGGCCGATGTTCAAGAGTAAACAAATCACACCATGCGTCCAATACACATCAACTGGAGAGTCTAATATTCTTGCACAAGTGCACTGATATTATTTATACCATTTTTACAATGATGAAGTTGTATACATAACAGTAAATCTTCTATTTTTTGTGAGAATAAAAATTCAAAATGGAAAGCAAAAGTAATGTAAGAGGGGCCTGGAGACGTGACTAATGAACAGAGAAGATGTTATTTTAGTGCCAGGAATGTCTGCCTTGTTTATTATGGACCCTATTTTGAAATTGGCATCGTTTGAAATTTGTGTGAAATTGGCCAAATTGCCATTTTCTGACCACTATTTTGGGTAGTTGAAATTGGTAAATAGGCGGTTTCTTCTACTCAATCGATAGAAGAAATGGAGTTCTAGCAAAATTGCTATAATTTTAGTAGACTGACACATTGGAATTTGACGAAAATAGGGCTCAAAGTGGGCGAAATCGTCGATGTGTAAATGTCTTGGATACCGCTAACTTCGCGAAAGCATAATTCCGTTAGTTTTCGATCAAATTTCATAATTTTTGTGGCGTTATGATCAGAAAAAGATTCTCTATCATTTCATAAGACAAAATAATTTTTTTTTTTAAATTCGTGGACCCTGAGAACGAGTTTCAGAGAGAAAAAATAATCAAAGTTTGAAAAATCCTTAATTATACAAAATACAGTGGACCCCCGAGTTTCGGTCACCTCGGAAATTAAACAATGTATGTAAGTGTAATATTGTAAGTGCTTTTGTAAGTGTATTTTTGGGGGTCTGAAATGGACTAACCTACTTGACAATATTCCTTAAGGGAGTAAATTCGTTCGGTAATAGCACTTGAGCAGCCTTCTGGAATGAATTATGACTGAAGCTCGGGGGTCCACTGTAATGCACAGTTCAATAGAGAAAAAACTTAAATAACAGAAAAAACATACCGTAAACAACCAAGAAAACAAAATTAATTAAAAAACACACGAAATACAATACAAGGAGTTCACAGCAAATGAACGCAAGTCTGATCGAGACTGACTGCAAGGCGAGGGTCTTTGTTAGGTGTACACAAACAGGAAGTGGGGAAAATTGGCGAGTGCAAAAAAAAAATCGCGCGGAATGTGAAAATTGGCGCAGCTGTGTTTATTAGGCACCCAATTATGTGTTCGTGACCAAATGCAAAAATTTGGTGAATTTTTTGGCTCTGAACCAATTTGTTCATGTTCGGAAGCGTTCGTGACCAGAGGTTAAACTGTATAGGAAGCCTGAGGAGGTGATTAACTCTTTCACTGTCCATCACATAGATCTATGACTGTAATCTTAAATTTCATACCCACATCCAGTGAGATGTTATCAACAAATTTTGTTGAAAATAAGAAAAAGTTTTGGAGATTAATAAGTTGACGAAGCCAAGGGAACAAATGGATTTGATAGTTAAAAATAGGAGAGGAGAGTTATTAAATGGGGAGTTAGAGGTATCGGGACGATGGAGGGAATATTTTGAGGAATTGTTAAATGTTGATGAAGATAGGGAAGCTATGATTTCCTGTATAGGGCAAGGAGGAATAACATCTTATAGGTTTGAAGAAGAACCAGTTGTGAGTGTGGGGGAAGTGCATGGGGGCAGTGAACAGAATGAAAGGGGGTAAAGCAGCTAGGATTGATGGGATAAAGATAGAAATGTTAAAAGCAGGTGGGGATATAGTTCTGGAGTGGTTAGTGCTTTTATTTAATAAATGTATGGAAGAGGGTAAGGTACCTAGGGATTGGCAGAGAGCATGCATAGTTCCTTTGTATAAAGGCAAAGGGAACAAATGAGTAAAAATTATAGGGAAATAAGTCTGTTGCATACTTTTGTTTTTCTCTTTGGGCCACCCCGCCTTGGTGGGAAACGGCCGATTTGTTGAAAGAAAGAAAGAAGTCTGTTGCATATACCTGATAAAGTGTATGGTAGAGCTATTATTGAAAGAATTAAGAGTAAGACGGAGAGCAGGATAGCAGATAAACAAGGCTTTAGGAAGGGTAGGGGGTGTAGACCAAGCATTTGCAGTGAAACATATTGGTGAACAGCATTTAGATAAGGGTAAAGAGGTTTTTGTGGCATTTATGGATTTTGAAAAAGCATATAATAGGGTAGATAGGGGACACAATGTGGCAGATGTTGCAAGTGTATGGAATAGGAGGTAGGTTACTGAAAGCAGTGAAGAGTCTTTACGAGGATAGTGAGGCTCAGGTTAGAGTATGTAGGAGGGAGGGAGATTATTTCCCAGTAAAAGTAGGCCTTAGACAGGGATGTGTGATGTCACCATGGTTGTTCAATATATTTATAGATGGAGTTGTAAGAGAAGTAAATGCTCGGGTGTTGGCAAGAGGTGTGATGTTAAAAGATAAAGAATCTAACACAGAGTGGAAGTTGTCACAGTTGCTCTTTGCTGATGACACAGTGCTTTTGAGAGATTCTGAAGAGAAGTTGCAGAGGTTGGTTGATGAGTTTGGTAGGGTATGTAAAATAAGGAAATTAAAAGTGAATATAGGAAAGAGTAAGGTGATGAGGATAACAAAAAAATTAGGTAATGGAAAATTGAATATCAGATTGGAGGGAGAGGGTATGAAGAAGGTGAATGTAATCAGATATTTAGGAGTGGATGTGTCAGCAGATGGGTCTATGAAAGATAAGGCAAATCATAGAATTGATGAAGTAAAAAAGTGAGTGGTGCACATAGGAGTCTGTGGAGTCAAAGAACTTTATCCATGAAAGCAAAGGGGGAATGTATTAGAGTATAGTAATACCAATGTTCTTATATGGGTGTGAGGCATGGGTGGTGAATGTTGCAACAAGGAGAAGGCTGAAGACAGTGGAGATGTCATGTCTGAGGACAATGTGTGGTGTGAATATAATGCAGAGAATCCGTAGTTTGGAGATTAGGAGGAGGTGCAGGATTACCAAAACTATTATCCAGAGGGCTGAGGAGGGGTTATCGAGATGGTTTGGACATGTAGAGAGGCTGGAACAAAATAGAATGACTTCAAGAGTGTATAAATCTGTAGTGGAGGGAAGGCAGGGTATGGGTCGGCCTAGGAAAGGTTGGAGGGAGGGGGTAAAGGAGGTTTTGTGTGAGGGGCTTGGACTTCCAGCAAATGTACTTGAGCATGTTAAATAGGAGCAAATGGAGACAAATGGTTTTTAGGACATGACGTGCTGTTGGAGTGTAAGCAAGGTAACATTTATGAAGAGATTCAGGGAAACCGGCAGGCCGGACTTGAGTCCTGGAGATGGGAAGTACAGTGCCGGCACTCTGAAGGAGGGGTGTTAATGTTGCAGTTTTATAACTGTAGTGTGGAAATAAATGGTATAAAATACCGACACAATAGAAAAATAAACACATAAGCAGTATAATGTGATCCTTTATTGACAACGTTTCGCCCACGCAGTAAGCTTTATCGAGTCACAAACAGATCTACCTGGATACAAGATTCAATATACAAGATTTGATAAAGCCCACTGCGTGGGCAAAACGTTGTCAATAAAGGATCACATTATACTGCTTATGTGTTTATTTTTCCATAACTGTAGTGTAAGTGCATCTCTGGCAAGACAGTGATGGAGTGAATGATGAAAGTTTCTTTTTCGGACCATTCTGCCTTGGTGGGAAATGGCCGATGTGTTAATAAAAAGTCCAGCATATAACTAAAAAAGTTTCCAAAACAGTAGTCATCCTTTCTAAGATATGATACTATGTACCCCAAATGGCACTCCTTACTTTATATCACTCTCTAATCTACCCTTACCTCACCTATGGTATTTGTGCTTGGGGATCGACCACGGCCAATCACCTTAAACCTTTAACCCTTTCACTGTCGGTCCCATAATATTATGGCTTGCAAGCCATTGTCGGTCCCATAATACTACGCCAAAATTCTAGCTCCTTCAAATCTGGTAGGAGAAAGCTGGTAGGCCTACATGCGAGAGAATGGCTCTGTGTGCTCAGTGTGCGCAGTATAAAAAAAATTGGGGAGGCCGCAGTGCATTGAGGGAATCCCAATTCAGTACGCCTTGTTCACCATGCCTAGCAGTATGGAATACCTCACTTCCCGGTGAATTGGAACTGTTCCCTTCCCAAGTGATAGTTCTAACACAGATGGAAGTGCCAGTGAAAATGAATTTCATGGTTTTGAGAAGTTTGTGACCAAAAGCAATGCCCAGGATACCAGAAACAGTGCTGAAAACCCAGACAACCATCAACCTTCCATCTCTGGTGCTGGGCCGTCTCATTCATGTTCACTTGTACCACAGCGAAAGAGGAAACTCATATTTTCCCATGTCTCAAAGAATTAGTAAGTAAGTTTATTCAGGTATACACAAATACAGTAACAGTGGACCCTCGGTTTTCGTTGATAATTCTTCCCAGAATGCTCTTCGAGTGCTGTTACCGAACGAATTTGTTCCCATATGGACGAATGTAAATTAGATTAGTCATTTCAGACCCCCAAAAATACACTTACAAAAGCACTTACAAAAATACACTTACATAATTGTTCGAGTTGGGAGCTGTACGAAAACCGAGGGTCCACTGTACATAGATTATCATACATTGCAGCAAATGTGTAGAAAACCTAGGATAACCCAAAAAAAAGTCAGACAAAGTGACTTATATCCATGTGGGTGGTAGGGAAGGCAGCTTGGTTGGTGGGGAAGATAGTGTGGGTGGTGGGGATGATAGCATGGTTGGTGGGGAAGATGGTATGGGTAATGTTACAATTGGGATGGATAATATACGTACATGCTGTAGCAGGTGGTGGTGGTGGTGTAATACGTCATGTGGCACCAGCAGCACCCCAGGCTGATAGCCATGCTGTTGACTCAGCACATCCACACCAACCACCACCTACAACCATCCACACACCACAACAACCCACCCACAAAAATGCAGACACACTTATTTTTTGTGTGAGGAGTGTAAAACAGCACTGTGTATAACACCATGTTTGAAAGAGTCCCACAAGCCGCAGCACTTCTAGGAATGTGTCCAGTAACTATATGTGTATATATATTACAGAATATTAATAAACATCTTTTTTAATTGTTGGTTTGTGTAAAAAAGTTTGTATGTAAGTAAGTAAGTTTATTCAGGTTAACACAAATACAGTTACACAGATTATCATACATAGCAGCATTTGTGTAGAGAACCTAGGATAACCCAAAAAGTCAGACAGAGTGACTTATTTCCCAAAATAATAACAATATTTGTGCAGTTATTGTGTTGCATACAATGAGTGGATATATATACAATATGCACTATATTGGTCTCACGGGTCACAAAAGTTACTTTAAAAAATCAAATATTAGAAAAGAAAAATAGAATAAAAGTAAAAATAATATTACCAAGTGAGCAGCAGTCGTCGATGTTGCCGTCAGCAGTTCACTTTCTGTCAACTTCACGCCTCTATATCTCCGTAACTATTGATCGCAATTTTTTTTTCTTTTATAATGCTCAGAAAATTTTTCTTAACATTTTGGTAAGAAATTTTTTTTTTTTTTTGGGGTGGGAATATTTTTCGACACAGAGCAAGTTAATGAGCAAGGCTCTCGACAGTGAAAGGGTTAACCCTTTGAGGGTCCAGAGGCCAAATCTCAGAGTGACAGTCAGGGTCCAAGAATTTTCAAAAAATAATTTAGTTATTTTTTCTTATGAAATGGTAGAGAATCTTTTCTGAAGGTAATAAAACAGAGTACAAAATTTGATGGAAAATTAATGAAATTACGCTCTTGTGAATTTTGTTGCGTGCGTCAGCGATATTTACGCATCAGTGATTTTGCCGACTTTGACTCCCATTTTAGGCCAATTACATTATTCCAGTCGACCAAATTTTTAGCTACGTATTTCACTAGTATTACTTCTATTTTATCGACTGAGCACAAGAAATTGCCCAGTCAACTGTTTCAACTACCCAATAAAGTAATCGGAAATTGGTAATTTGGCCAATTTAGCACAAAGTTCAAAATATTCCAATTTCAAAATAGGGTCCAGAATAAACAATGCAGGCATTCCTGGCACTAAACTAACATTTTCCTCTGTTTATTAGTTATGTTTTCAGGCTTTACAAATTTTATTTTTATTTACATAATGAATTTTTATTCACACCAAAAAATAGAAGATTTACTGTAATGCAATATTGTAAAAATGGTATAAATAATATCAGCACATTTGTGAAAGCATATAAGATCCACCAGCTGACGTGTATTGGACGCGTGACGTGATTTGTTTACTCTTGAACATCAGCAAAAATCGAACATTTCTGTAACTTTGAGCTCAATTTCAAGGTACTTTTAGTGCGTAAACCATTCAAAATCATCTCTAGTTATGTAATATATCTTCCATTCTATCAAATGAGACCAAGAAATGAGAATAGAACCATAAATACCACACAAAAATACACCACAAATTTGCTGTTTTTAACAAAAAACACTCAGTTTTTTCTCATTATGCACTGCAAGCTGCAGGATTTTTTTTATACTACACACACTGATCACTCAGACCCATTCTCTCGTATATAGGCCTACCAGCTTTCTCCCACAACATTGGAAGCCACTAGAATTTTGGCGTAATATTACGGGACCAACACTGCCTCACAAACCATAATATTACGGGACTGACTGTGAAAGGGTTGTCTGCCCAAAATGCCTCGGCATGATAGTGGCTTTCTTTGTATCAATCAAATTATGAAGTGTAAAACACACACTGTAACCTTAGCAAATTTTTTATTTTTTTATTTTTTATTTTGATAGTTGAATTTAATGTTTCTTGCGCTCAGTTGATAGAACAGACGGCACACTAGTGAAATTGCTAAAAATTTGGTTGAAATGGCATAAAATGAGACAAAGTGGCCAAAACCGGCAATGCATAAACTGCGCCCGACTGCTAACTCTGAGCCTGAGAAATTCTACAAGTTTTCCATCAAATTTCGTACTTTTGGTGTCATTACCTTCAGAAAACGATGTCAGAAGAAACTTTTTTAAATGTAGCCACTGTGAGCTCTTAATTTCGGAGCTTTGGACAGTGATTGGGGTTAATGAACAGAAGAAATGTTATAGTCCCTGTAGTGTCTACAGTGTTTATTTTGGACTCTTAAAAAATAGTTTTTTTTAAATTTTGTAGCCAATTTACCAACTTCTTTGCACTTTATAGGGTAGTTTAGACAGTTAAATGGGCTTTTTTTGTGCTCAATCAATAAAATGGAAGGCACACTAAAATTGAGAGAAATCACCTATGCATAAATTGTGACCAAACTGCCAACTTTGTGGATATGCAATTCCATAAGTTTTCCTTCAAATTTTGTATTCATGTCATTACTTTCAAAAAAAATTCTTTTCCATTTCATAAGAAAAAATATATACTTTTTTTTAAATTCCCAACACTGTCAGCACTTTTAATTTCTGGAGTTCCAACATTGAAGGCTATAAAGGTCCCCCTTTGGCAATACCTACTAATTCACACATTGAAAGACTTGAAGAGAAATTTCTGGGAATCTATATAGACAGTAAACTTAACTTTAAAGAATCATATCAAGCACATATCTAGGAAAGTTTCCAAAACAGTGGTAATTTTTTTTTCCAGAGTATGCTACTATTTTGTTTATTAACACATCGGCCGTCTCCCACCAAGGCAGGGTGGCCCGAAAAAGAAAAACTTTCATCATTCACTCCATCACTGTCTTGCCAAAGGCACACTTACACTACAGTTATAAAACTGCAACATTAATCCTTAAATTGTCCAAACATAGATCTACGTTAGTATCGCTAGTGCTCCAAACGTAGATCAACGTTTTATTTTTCCTGCCTTCAAATTTGCAAGTTGCAAAGCCAACATAACTTATATACGTACAGTAATACATAATACACCATATCACATACCTCTGAGGCAATTAGCTCAAGGCCACGTCTTTGACGGAACTTCTCCTCCTGTACAAGCTGCCACATTTCTGGGTCGTCCTCGGCCATGGTCTCATTACCGGTGAGGCCGGACGACCAACGGGAATTCACCACCAGGCATTGCACCTTCCCACTCCTCACCCCCTGATGCATTCACAAAATATGAAATGTGTTAGAGCAAAGAAAAAAGATGCTTGGAAACTCATGTGATGCACAGTGTACATAAATATAATTTTGAGCCCTGCATATAAAAACTTTAAGACCACTGTAAATTTGGAAATTTACACCAGCTTTATATCCTACAATAAAACTTTGCAATAGTACTGTATTGTGGATGCTTGCTTGATTCATCCTCATAATGCCACAAAAAATGTCATACAGTGGAACCCCGAGTTTTGAACATTCCCAACTCGCCCTATTATGTAAGTTTATTATTGTAAGTGCTTTTATAAGTGTATTTTTGGGGGTCTGAAACGGACTAATCTAATTTACATTATTCCTTATGGGAATAAATTCGTTTAGTAACAGCACTTGAACAGCATTCTGGAACGAAGAATGCTCGAAACTCGGGGTTCCACTGTACTCTACTGTGTAAGCAAATTATGCATAATTTTGGGCCACACTTTAAATTCTAAAAACCCTACTAAGCCCCTAAATTAGGAAATACCAAATCTTCGAGAAATTAATTCACAAACAAGTCTACTCCTACTTAGTATCCCACAACATACTTAACCCCTGTCAGTTTGGATTTAGACCGAAAAAAAGGACTAATGATGCAATTATACAGTGGACCCCCGGCTAACGAAAAAACTTCATCCCAGAAGCCTGCTCAAGTGCCATTACCAAACGAATTTACAGTGGACCCTCGGTTAACGAAATTACTCCGGTCCAGGAGCTATTACTTAATCTGAATCTTTCGTTATCTGAAACCTTATTTCCCATAAGAAATAATGTAAATACAATTAATTCGTTTCACAAAAAAATAATCAATCAAAAAAAAAAAAAAACATTTACTTACGTTTATTGAAGAGACTTGCAGGCATCTGGAAGATATAGATGATGACTGGAGCAGGTGTTAGTGGTTGGAAGGGGAATCCCCCTCCAAAAGGACTTCAGGTAACAAGTCCCTCTCTGGGGTTACTTCCCTTCTTGGTCTTTTAATGTCACTAGGACCAGCTTGAGAGTCACTAGACCCCTGCCTGGTGAAGTAGCTGTCCAGAGTCCTCTGTTTCTGGCGACTCTTCAACACTTTTCTGAAGTACAACATGGCTCTGTCACTGAAGTGGTTGCACAGAAGGCTCATTTCAGCTTGCTCAGGGTGGTATCTTTCAACAAATGTCTGCAACTCATTCCACTTTGCACTGAAGAAGGCACCTCCTTATCTCTCTCTCTCTCCTCCTGTGAAGCAATAACCTCAGCTGTGGTCTGTTGCTGTTCCAGATGAAGGTCTTGCAGCTCTTCAGTTGTTAGCTCTACCCTGTGCTCCTCCACCAACTCTTCCACATCCTCACCACTCACCTCCAACCCCAGGCTGTTCCCCAATTCCACAATATCTTCCACAACATGTTCCACAACAGGCACAGGGTCGTCAGGGTCAGCCTCAAATCCTTCAAAATTCCTCTATTGGACACAATCCGGCCACAGTGGTCTCCAAGCAGAGTTCAGAGTCCTGGAAGTCACTTCCTCCCAAGCCTTACCTATAAGGCCTATGCAATGCACGATATTGAGGTGTTCTTTCCAGAACTCTCTTAGGGTCAATTCAGAGTCATTGGTCATATTAAAGCACCTCTGAAACAGTGCTTTGGTGTACAGTTTCTTGAAGTTGGAAATGACCTGCTTGTCCATGGGCTGGATGAGAGGAGTGGTGTTAGGAGGCAAGAACTTCACTCTGATGAAATTTATGTTGTCAGGCAACAACTCTTGCAAGTTGTGAGGATGAGCAGGAGCATTGTCCAGTACCAGGAGGCACTTGAGTGGCAATTTCTTTTCCAGGAGGTATTTCTTCACACTAGGGCCAAACACTCCAGTCATCCATTCCTTGAAAATCTCCGTAGTGACCCATGCCTTGGTGTTAGCTTTCCAATGCACACACAATTTATTCTTGTCAACACTGTGTTTCCTGAAGGGTCTGGGATTTTCTGAGTGATACACCAGTAAAGGCTTCACTTTAAAATCACCACTGGCATTGGCACACATCATAAGAGTTAGCCTGTCTTTCATAGGCTTGTGTCCTGGCTGTGCCTTTTCCTCCCGAGTAATGTAGGTCCTGTTGGGCATTTTCTTCCAAAACAGGCCTGTTTCATCACAATTAAACACTTGTTGGGGAGGAATTGTTCAGCCTCTACGAACCCCTTGAATTCGTGCACAAATTTTTCAGCTGCACGTTTGTCTGAGCTGGCTGCCTCACCATGCCTCACAACATTGTGTATGCCACTACGTTTCTTAAACTAATCAAACCAGCCTTTGCTGGCTTTAAAATCACTCTCCTCACCACTGGTTGCAGGCATTGTCTTCACAAGATCTGCGTGCAACTTCCTTGCCTTTTCACAAATTATCGCCATAGAAATACTATCACCCGCCCTCTGTTTTTCATGGATCCACACCAACAACAACTTCTCAACCTCATCCACTTTTTTCGATCTTTGTTTCGTTAACAAATTAACCCCTTTTGCAACATTAGCTTCCTTGATCTCATTTCTCTGTGCCAGGATAGTGCCGATAGTAGATGGAGTTTTCTTGTACATCCTGGCAAGATCACTCAGACGTACACCACTCTCATATTTTTCTATGATTTCCTTCTTCAGTTCGATGGTGTTCCTCACTCTCTTTACCACAGGGGTGCCACTAGGAAGCTTCTTTGGACCCATGGTGACTTATTTCATCACAATGACAATAACTAAACCACCAAAAAAGACACCAAATATATTGTGAATCTTTGAAAGAGTGCGCTGGGTAATGTTCTCTCAATGGTAAACAACGCTTCACTGGCGTCCTGCGCTTGCGCGGAGCAGGCGGACGCGTCTAATACCTTTCAGTAACCGAGGAATTTTTCGCTAACCGATTACGAAAAAAGCTTACGTTAACGGAACCTTTCATTAATCGAGGGTCCACTGTACTTCCTTAAGAAATAATGTCACGTAGGTTAGTCTATTTCAGACCCCCAAAAATACACTTCCACAAGCACTTACAATATTATACTTACATAATTGTACGATTTCCGGGGTGTTCGTTAGCCGGGGGTCCACTGTATAGTATATGCTTGAACTAATATATTCGGCACTCTAAAAAATGAAATTATCCTGGGACTTTTTATAGACTTACAAAAAGCTTTTGATACAGTTGACCATGACCTATTGTACCAAAAACTTTAGCATTACTGGGTCAGAGGACACTCGATTACCTAAAATCTTATCTTAGCAACAGAACCCAGTATGTACTGTATACACAAATGGAGCTAACTCCACTACATAACCTGTTCTTGTTGGTGTCCCACAGGGGAGTGTCCTTGGCCCACTTCTTCTCTTTCTCATTTACATCAATGACCTCCCAAATGCATCTAAACTCCTTAAACCCATTTTATTTGCAGTGACACTACTTATGTCTTCTCTCACCCAAACCCAACAATACTAACAGACACTGTAAATGCCGAACTACTAAAAATATCTACAGTACTTGGATGAATACCAATAAACTTACTCTCAATACAGACAAAACCTACTTCATGATATTTGGAAACAAAGCTTCAAATGTACAACTAAACATATTGGTAGTGAATTCCAGAATCTGGAATTCACTACCAGTAAATATTAAGATAATCTTGTCTGAAAATCAATTTAAGACTCAACTCAAAAACCACCTACTCACCGAAAACTAAATGATTATACTATAAACTACTCTGAAAAATGCTCATTATTACTTTCCTATACGATAATCTCAATTTTTAATAATATGTTACTATTATGTTACCCCCTACTCAATCAAAACTAAATACTCATATTATAAGTTAATGTCAAAAATGCTCAATGTTATTTTCCTTAAGATAATCTCAATTCCATATTACCATTACTGTAACAATCTAATATCATTATATAATAATTTAAACAGTAAAATTTCATCATATTGTAATTTTGAAAACAATTTTTAACTAGAATAAACTCAATAAATTTCTCTAATATTAAGTACATAGTCTTTAAGTTACTAGATTAAGCTGCCCCTAATGCCATGGCATGTCAGTGGCTCTCCTTGCACTCAATTTACATTGTAACTACCAATACCATGTAATCTGCAACGAAATAAAATTTACTTTACTTTACTGATAAATGGTTCATTCATTTTCTAGGCACACACACGGCAAATTTCTAGGTCTCGACCTAGACTGAAATCTCAAATTTCAGACACACATACAGCAAATTTCCAAGAAAGTCTCCAAAACAGTAGGCATCCTCTCAAAGATATGGTACTATGTACCCCGATCAGCTCTTCTTGCTCTGTACACTCTCATTTACCCTTAACTCACCACAGCAAATCACCTTAAACCTTTAATAACCCAAGAAAAAGCTGCAGTGCGATTGATTACTAACTCCTGCACTAGACAGCATACTCATCCGCTTTTCAAAAGTCTTAACTTGCTTAATATACAAAACATCCACACTTATCATTGTGCCTACTACATACACATAACACTACACTCAAATATAAACCCTAGTCTCAAACTCCTCCTTGATAACTACAACAGAACACACAACCATAATACAAAACACAAATCACTCTTTGATATCCCTTGTGTCCATTTCTCTCTCTATGCAAAAATGCTATGCACTTAAAGGGCCCAAAGATCTGGAATTCATTGCCAGAACACACTAAAGGACCCCTGCCTGCAAATCAGGGGCCCTACTTAGAAATCTCATCACCCAAAATTAACCAGACAAACCATACTTAATACATACCAGTTACTCAAAAGCTACACAAAAACTTCTAAATAATTAAAGACTGCTCAACTTAAAACTGTCTCAACTGCATTACTGTATATAGTGCTGAGGATTGCTCGACCATTTACTCATTACTTCAAAATAAGGATGTTCAAATTTTATTGTTTTAACCATTAAACTGTCCAAACGTACATCTACGTTTTATTTTCCATGCCTCCAAATTTGGCACGATTGTCCTGAGATGCCTGGTCAGTATAGAATGGGTCATAACACTCAGTGTGTGCAGTATTAAAAAAATCTGGGACCACTTAGTACCTTGTGGGAGCACCAGTTCAACTGACCACCAGCTAGAGCAAATAGCGTGACAAACACCAGGGATTCACTGATGTCATGTCGTATTAACACGACCCTTTTAAGAGGAAAGTGATGTTGATCCAAAGTTTAGTGGCTCTGAGATGGATGTTTCCACAAGTGATCGAGGAAATATCAAAAACCTCGATAATAAACCATGCGCAACATTTGTGCAACATCCTTTCATTTTTTATACCACTGGTAGTGTCATCCTGCCAGAATGTCCTATAACCTATGCCCTAAGTAAAGAGAAACAATTCTGGAACATGTGTAATACGTATTCGTCAGGCTGCCTGACTGACTTTGGCTGTCTCTTCATCTGTCCGTGTCCGTGTCCGTCTCCGTCTCCGTGTCCGTCTCCGTCTCCGTGTCCGTCTCCGTGTCCGTCTCCGTCTCCGTCTCCGTGTCCGTGTCCGTGTCCGTCTCCGTCTCCGTCTCCGTGTCCGTGTCCGTGTCCGTCTCCGTCTCCGTCTCCGTCTCCGTCTCCGTGTCCATCTCCGTCTCCATCTCCGTCTCCGTGTCCATCTCCGTCTCCGTGTCCGTCTCCGTCTCCGTGTCCGTCTCCGTCTCCGTCTCCGTCTCCGTGTCCGTCTCCGTTCTCCGTGTCCGTCTCCGTCTCTCCGTCTCCGTTCTTCGTGTCCGTCTCCGTCTGTCCATCTCCGTCTCCGTTCCATCTCCGTCTCCGTGTCCATCTCCGTCTCCGTGTCCATCTCCGTCTCCGTGTCCATCTCCGTCTCCGTGTCCATCTCCGTCTCCGTGTCCATCTCCGTCTCCGTGTCCATCTCCGTCTCCGTGTCCATCTCCGTCTCCGTGTCCATCTCCGTCTCCGTGTCCATCTCTCCGTCTCCGTGTCCATTCTCTCCGTTCTCCTGTGTCCATCTCCGTCTCCGTGTCCATCTCCGTCTCCGTGTCCATCTCCGTCTCCGTGTCCATCTCCGTCTCCGTGTCCATCTCCGTCTCCGTGTCCATCTCCGTCTCCGTGTCCATCTCCGTCTCCGTGTCCATCTCCGTCTCCGTGTCCATCTCCGTCTCCGTGTCCATCTCCGTCTCAGTGTCCATCTCCGTCTCCGTGTCCATTCTCCGTTCCGTGTCCATTCCGTCTCCGTGTCCATCTCCGTCTCCGTGTCCATCTCCGTCTCTCGTGTCCATCTCCGTCTCCGTGTCCATCTCCGTCTCCGTGTCCATCTCCGTCTCCGTGTCCATCTCCGTTCCGTGTCCATCTCCGTCTCCCGTGTCCATCTCGTTCCGTGTCCATCTCCGTCTCGTGTCCATCTCCGTCTCCGTGTCCATCTCCCGTCTCCTGTCCATCTCCGTCTCCCGTGTCCATCTCCGTCTCCGTGTCCATCTCCGTCTCCGTGTCCATCTCCGTCTCCGTGTCCATCTCCGTCTCCGTGTCCATCTCCGTCTCCGTGTCCATCTCCGTCTCCGTGTCCATCTCCGTCTCCGTGTCCATCTCCCGTCTCCGTGTCCATCTCCGTCTCCGTGTCCATCTCCGTCTCCGTGTCCATCTCCGTCTCCGTGTCCATCTCCGTCTCCGTGTCCATCTCCGTCTCCGTGTCCATCTCCGTCTCCGTGTCCATCTCCGTCTCCGTGTCCATCTCCGTCTCCGTGTCCATCTCCGTCTCCGTGTCCATCTGGTCCGTGTCCATCTCCGTCTCCGTGTCCATCTCCGTCTCCGTGTCCATCTCCGTCTCCGTGTCCATCTCCGTCTCCGTGTCCATCTCCGTCTCCGTGTCCATCTCCGTCTCCGTGTCCATCTCCGTCTCCGTGTCCATCTCCGTCTCCGTGTCCATCTCCGTCTCCGTGTCCATCTCCGTCTCCGTGTCCATCTCCGTCTCCGTGTCCATCTCCGTCTCCGTGTCCATCTCCGTCTCCGTGTCCATCTCCGTCTCCGTGTCCATCTCCGTCTCCGTGTCCATCTCCGTCTCCGTGTCCATCTCCGTCTCCGTGTCCATCTCCGTCTGTCTATCTCTGTGTCTATCTCTGTGTAGACAGCCTGACTGTCTGCATAGACAGCCCATGCTGTCTGCAAGCTGAGTTCATATTTCGCGCCATGCTATTTTCCATAGTTTCCGCCAGAGGGCAAGCCTGTAGGCATACCCATGTGAATCTGCCTCACCCCTGCCTCTCTCTCACTTGGCGCCCAGACAACACTCAGACAACAAGGCCTAACTCGTCTCTCCCTCGCAAGGCGCATGGCCCCCGGGCCATGGCCACTAACACAGCTTGTGTACCCCACGCTTTATACAAATAAAGTAAGAAGCCTCCGAAGCCTTATCATTTCAACCACACCTCCAAGAAAACACCAAATAACCGTCGTTATAAATGGTGGCAGCGGTGCCTAGCAGCAGATGTGTTTGCCCGAGAGGGAAGGAAGAGGAATGAAGTTATCTACCACTTCATCAGTCTCTACAAGAAGCATCCGTCTCTCAACGAGTTATCCTGATGTCGTGTCTGCAAATCTCAGCATCCAGGCCGAAATTTGTCTAATTCTCCGAGAAATGGCATCACTGACTCCACACGACAGCGTCCCAAGCTGATTCTCTGTCTATCTCTGTCTCTGTCTATCTCTCACAGATACACATAAGTACAGTTATCATACATAGTGTAAATTACCTAGGATAACCCAAAAAATCCAGTGCTATACACTGTGCTTGTAGATATAAAGCATAATACGCATGACTGGCAAGTAATACGCATGTTCACTTGATAGGAATCAGACGTGACTGCATCGTGTAATAATTGTTGGTTCATTAGCCGCTCTCTGAGACAGACACGCAAACAAAGACACACAGGCAGACAGAAAGACACACACACAGGCAGACAGAAAGACACACACACACACAGGCAGACAGAAAGACACACACACACACAGGCAGACAGAAAGACACACACACACAGGCAGACAGAAAGACACACACACAGGCAGACAGAAAGATACACACACACAGGCAGACAGAAAGCACACACACAGAGGCAGACAGAAAGACACACACACACAGGCAGACAGAAAGACACACACACACACAGGCAGACAGAAAGACACACACACACACAGGCAGACAGAAAGACACACACACACAGGCAGACAGAAAGACACACACACACAGGCAGGCAGACAGAAAGACACACACACAGGCAGACAGAAAGACACACACACACAGGCAGACAGAAAGACACACACATAGGCAGACAAAGACATGAGCAGACATAGCTAGACAGACAGACATGTTTATGTGTAACAGTGAAAACAAAGCCAGGGGTTCCCTGCAGCAGTGCACAATCATCAAGTGTCAAACCACTGCTGCACTGTCAGCAGTGTAGTGAGACTCAGTCTTACACCATGCTTCAAGGAGTTTCATATATACTCCAGCGTGTCTAAAACATTGCTGGGACCTATAAATACTTTGTATATATTTCTAGACAATAGTAAATGACCCAGTCAGGTGAAAATGTTCACCTGTCAGTGTGTTTGTGACTATTTATGTACAATTTTAGTACCTAATATTAATGTCAGAACAAAGATTGGCTATAAAATCACAAGAAGAACTATAAATTGTAATTATCAGAACAAAAAAATTATATAAAATAATATAAAAATGAGAAAAAAAAGGTATATATTGGCAACACTTCTGCTAGCGACAGGACTCCATGTTGCCGTCAGGTGAGCATCCAGCACCAACTTTGCGGGCTTATATCTCAGTAAGTACTGATCCTAATTTTTTTTTCTTATAACGTGTAGAATAATGCCCTCTTCGTTCAAAAAAAAAAAAAAAAAGATTTTTGACCATATCTGGACTAACACTATATCCCCACTACTAGAGCAGGCATTATCACAGATAACTCCACAGACCACTATCCCGCGTTGCTCATAACAAACTTATATAAACTCCCACAGGACACAAGTAAGATCTCTTTCCGACTACATGACGAAACATCTGTACATAATTTTATTTTGGCATTCAGTAACATTGACTGGCAAAGTGAGCTAGCACCTGAGCCTCGATATTGACGAATGTTAAAATAAATTTTGCAAAAAAAAAAAAAAAACTATAACAGACATTGTCCAATAAAAACAAATCAAATCTCAGCCAAGAGACTAAACAGCCCCTGGCTTACAAACAGCATCCTCACTTCAATTGACAAAAAACATGTTATACGAAAAAACATACAGACTGGGTCAAATTATGAAGGAGCAGACTAAACGATACTCGTCGACGCTTAAGAATATAATACGAAGAGCCAAAAAACTGTACGTATTACGAAACATATTTTATGACATAAAAGGGGATATGAAAAGACGTGGAAAACCTCTCTGAAATTCTAGGATCTAGGAAACTGCCTCAAAAAATGTAATTAACCTAACTAAACCTAATGAACCTCTCGTCCGCCAACGGATACTGCCAATGAACTAAATGTCTTTTTCTCCACTGTAGGAAGACCAATAGCAAGCAAAATCCCAAACTCAAACACAACGAAAAAAACTACCTCACTGGCAACTACCCAAATACTCTTTTCCTAACCACAACAAACCCTACTGAAATCTCCTCATCAAAACACTAAAGAACACGTCAGGAGGCCCAAATAGCTTACCACCATTTATATATAAAAAAAGCTTCTCATTTGCGGTCACCCATTATTGCAACACATTTAACAAGTCCATTGAATCTTCAACCTTCCCATCCCTACTCAAGACAGCAAGGGTTACCAATCCACAAAGGAGGTGATCCTACTGATTTAAATAACTATAGACCTATATCTAAAATCTTAAAAAAAATAATAACAAGCAAGTTTACTCCTACTTTGTATCCCAACATACTTAACCCCTGCCAGTTTAAATTTAGGCCAAGAAAAACACAAATGATGCAATTATACATATGCTCAAGCTACTATATACTACCACACTGGATAAAAAGTCTTCATGACCTACGGATAACATTTGATACAGTTGCACCTAAACGTGAACAATACGGGGTCAGAGGACACTCGCTCGACTACCTTAAATCATATCACTTACACATGCTCGAGTGTACAAGTGGAAGATGGGTATTAACAAAGGGGATATAAATAGGTTCTGAGGATATCTCTCCAAAGAGAACCTGCAATAATGGATTCAAATTAGATAAGTTTAGATTTAGAAAGGATATAGGAAAGTATTGGTTTGGAAATAAGGTAGTTGATGAGTGGAACGATCTGCCTAGTAGGGTTATTGATGCTAAAACCTTGGGTAGTTTCAAATTTAGGTTGGATAAATACATGAGTGAGAGGGGTTGGATTTGAGTGGGACTTGCACGAGTAAGTGGATTTATCAGAGCTTATTGAACATAAGAACATAAGAATGGGGAACACTGCAGAAGGCCTACTGGCCCATCAAGGCAGTTCCTTATCAAAACCACACTACCTAAGAATTTACTCCCATACTCACAACACCAATCAAACCCAGCCCCTCCCACTCATATATTTGTCCAATTTCTTTTTAACCCTTTGACTGTCGCAACCCCAAATCCTGAGTGCTCTCCTGTTGTCGCAAAATTTAAAAAAAAAAAAAAAAATCTTATGAAATGATAGAGAATCTTTTCCCGATGGTAATGACACCAAAAAGTCTGAAATTTGTTTGAAAACTTACGGAGTTCGCTCTCGTGAATTTAGTGATCTCGGTGATTTATACGCATCAGCACTTTGCGCGACTTTGAGCCTATTTTCGGCCAATTCCATTGTTCCAGTCGACCAAACTCATAGCTATTTCTTTAGAACTCCATTTGTTCTATCGATTGAGTACAAGAAACCACCAATTTACCGATTTCAACTACCCAATAAAGTGGTCGAAATTGGCAATTTGGCCAATTTCATGAAAAATAAAAAGTTGTCAATTTCAAAATAGGGTCCAGAATAAAATGCAGACATTCCTGGCACTAAAATAAGATGTTATCTGTTCATTAGTCCGTCTTTAGGCCCCTCTTATATTACTCTTGCTTTCTATTTTGATTTTTATTCACACAAAAAATAGAAGATTTACGTATGCAGACTATTACATTATTGTAAAAATGGTATAAATAATATCAGTGCACTTGTGAAAGAATATTAGACTCACCAACTGATGTGTATTGGACGCGTGGCATGATTTGTTTACTCTTGAACATTTGCAAAAATAGAACATTTCCCTATTTTGATGAATTTCAAGGTCGTTTTCATCATGAAACTAATCAAAATCATCTATATTTCTTTGTATGTTTCCCATTCTATCAAATGAGACCATAAAAAAAGAATACAACCATAAATACTATCGAAAATACACCTCAAGACGGCGTTTTAATCCAAAAAAACGGTCTGAGTTTTTCTCTCATTAAGCACTGCGTGCCGCAGGATCTTTTATACTGCGACACTGACCACACAGACACAGACCAGCTTTCTCCGCTTGATTTGAAGCCGCTAGAATTTGTGAGATATATACGTCCGAAACAGTGGCTCGTAAGACGTATATATACAACTGAAACAGTCAAAGGGTTAAAGCCACCCAAGGTCTAGCCTCTATCACCCTACTTGGAAAGATTGTTCCACGATCTACAACTCTGTTCGAAAAACAGTACTTGCCTATGTCCTTTCTAAATCTAAATTTATCCAATTTAAATCCGTTATTTCTGGTTCCGATATCCTCAGTATTTTATTAATATCTCCTTGTTCATGCCCATCATCCACTTGTAACTCGATGATATCTCCCCTCATTCTACGTTCTCAGAGAGTGGAGATTTAACGCTCTAAGTCTATCTTCATACGGGAGATTTCTTATACAGTGGACCCCGAGTTTCGTAAACCCGGAAATCATACATTTATGTAAGTATAATATTGTAAGTGCTTATGGAAAAGTATTTTGGGGTCTGAAATAGACTAACCTACGTGACATTTTTTCTTAAGGGTAATTCGTTCGGTAATGGCACTTGAGCAGACTTCAGGAGTGAAGTTTTACGAAACTCGGGGTCCACTGTACTGTAAATCATTTTAGTCATTCTTCTGTATGTTCTCCAATGAATCTATATCCATCCTGTAGTAAGGAGACCAAAACTGAGCTGCATAATCCAAATGAGGTCTCACTAGTGATGTATTGAGCTGTAAAATAACTTTGGACTTCTGTTGCTTATACTTCTTGAAATAAATCCTTGTAATCTGTTAGCCTTATTGCGCACACTTAGGCACTGTTGTCTTGGCTTTAGATTTCTGCTTACCATGACTCCCAAGTCTTTTCACATTCTGTATGATCAAGCTCTACTTCACCTAGTTTATAAATTCGAGGGGATATTTTCATTACCAAGGACTAGTACCTTACACTTGTCCACATTGAACTTCATCTGCCACTTTTCAGACCAAGACATTAATTTGTCCAAATCCTCCTGGAGTTTACTGTATCCTCCTCAGAATGAATCATACGGCCTATTTTTGTATCATCAAAATTTACTCATGTCACTTGCAATTCCTTTATCAAGGTCATTTTTTAAATTATGAACAACAATGGGCCTAAAACTGATCCTTGTGGAATGCCACTAGTGACTAATCCCACTCAGATTTGACCCCATTAATGGAAACTCTCTGCTTTATTGGAAAAGCCATGCCTCTATCCATGCTAGAACTTTACCTCCTATACCATGAGCTGCCACAAGAGTCTCTTGTGAGGTACTCTATCGAAGGCCCTATATAAATTAGACACATATGCAACATTGGGTATCTTTATTGAGGAAACGTTTCACCACACAGTGGCTTCATCAGTCCAATACAAAGTAGAAAGGTGTAAGGAGAGGAGGAGTTTGAGGTAATCCAGCCCCTCGGCCTGGGTCGTGTGTTCAGTCCATCAATCTTGTAGAAAGTACAGCACATGTCCGTAGAGGGGCTTATATACTGTAGTCGAAGGCCCTACTAAATCCAAGTAAACTATATCATATTCTTTATCACTGTCTACTGCCTCAAATGTTTTATTGAAAAAGTCAGTAAATTTGTCAGGCAGGAACGACCTCTCGTGAACCCATGCTGAGATTCATTAATCAAATTATGTTCTTCAAGGTGACTTCTAATAATATCAGCTATAATTGATTCTAATAATTTGCCTACTATAGACGTGAGGCTTATTGGACGGTAATTTGATGGAATGGACTTATCCCCTGATTTGAATATAGGAACTACATTAGCTATTCCACATCTCTGGCACAACACCAGTTAGGATGGTGTTGAACTAAAGTGGGTTGGGCAAATATTCTGTTAGTGGGTTGGATTTATGAAGGACTTGCCCACTATGGGCCAACAGGCCTACTGCAGTGTTCCTTTTTTCTTATGTTCTTATGTTATTAATAGACACCAATATGTATACACAAATGGTGTTGCCTCCACCACACAACCTGTTCTAGTTGGAGTCCCCCAGGGCAGTGTTCTTGGACCAATTCTCTTTCTCATTTACATCAATGACCTCCCTAATGCCTCCAAACTACTTAAACCTGTTTTTTTTGCAGATGACACTACCTATATCTTCTCTCACCCAAACCAAACCATACTTAGAAACACTGTAAATGATGAGCTGCTAAAAATATCCACTTGGATGACAACCAACAAACTTACTCTCAGTATGGACAAAACTTACTTCATACTGTTTGGTAACACAGCTGCAAATATTCAGCTAAACATATCGATAAATGGTTCCTCCATTTCAAGACTCACTGACGGAAAATTTCTAGGACTCCACATTGACAGCTGTCTTAAATTTCAAACCCACATACAGAATATTTCCAAAAAAAATCTCCAAAACAGTAGACATCCTCTCTAAGATATGGTACTATGTACCTCAAACGGCACTTCTTGCTCTTTACCACTCTCTCATCTACCCTTACCTCACCTATGGTATTTGTGCATGGGGTTCAACCACAGTTTTTAGCGAGCCACTAACCAGACTGAAAATCGAAGACCTAAATGAATTTTTTATGAGTGTGCCACAGAACTTGACAGACGCATGCCTATCTGACATCACCCTGATACCAAATGACTTCGAAAAGACAATAAATGACATGCCCATGCACTCCGCTCCAGGCCCAGACTCATGGAACTCCGTGTTCATCAAGAACTGCAAGAAGCCCCTATCACGTGCTTTTAACATCCTATGGAGAGGGAGCATGGACACTGGGGTCGTCCCGCAGTTACTAAAAACAACAGACATAGCCCTCACTCCACAAAGGGGGCAGTAAAGCAATAGCAAAGAACTACAGACCAATAGCACTAACGTCCCATATCATAAAAATCTTTGAAAGAGTTCTACGAAGCAAGATCGCCACTCATCTTGATACCCATCAATTGCACAACCCAGGGCAGCATGGGTTTAGAGCAGGTCGCTCCTGTCTGTCCCAACTACTGGACCACTACGACAAGGTCCTGGATGCTCTAGAAGACAAACAGAATGCAGATGTTATATACACAGACTTTGCAAAAGCCTTTGACAAGTGTGACCATGGTGTAATAGCACACAAAATGCGTGATAAAGGAATAACAGGAAAAGTTGGTAGATGGATCTATAATTTCCTAACAAGTAGAACACAAAGAGTAGTAGTCAACAGAGTAAAGTCTGAGGCAGCTACTGTGAAAAGCTCTGTTCCACAAAGCACAGTACTCGCTCCCATCCTGTTCCTCATCCTCATATCGGATATAGACAGGGATATAAGCCACAGTGCCGTGTCTTCCTTTGCAGATGACACCCGAATCTGTATGACAGTGTCCACCGTTGAAGACACTGCAAGACTCCAAGCAGACAAACCAAATCTTTAAATGGGCTACAGAAAACAATATGAAGTTCAATGATGAGAAATTTCAATTACTCAGATACGGAAAATGTGAGAAAATTAAAATCTCATCGGAGTACAAAACTAATTCCAACCACACAATAGAGCGAAAAACTTATGTCAAAGACCTGGGAGTGATCATGTCAGAGGATCTCACCTTCAAAGACCATAACACTGTAGCAATTGCATCTGCTAGAAAAATGACAGGATGGATAATGAGAACTTTCAAAAGCCCATGTTGACACTTTACAGATCGCTTGTTCTATCTAGGCTGGAATATTGCTGCACACTAACTGCACCTTTCAAGGCGGGTGAAATTGCTGACCTTGAAAATGTGCAGAGAACCTTCACGGTACGCATAACTGCGATAAACCACCTCAATTACTGGAAACGCTTGAAGTTCCTAAACCTGTACTCTCTAGAACGCAGGCGGGAGAGATACATTATTATATACACGTGGAAAATTCTCGGGGGATTAGTACCAAACTTGCACACGAGAATCACTCCCTATGAAAGCAAAAGACTCGGCAGGCAATGTAACATCCCCCCCAATGAAAAGCAGGGGTGCCACTAGCACGTTGAGGGACAACACAATAAGTGTCAGGGGCCCAAGATTGTTCAACTGCCTCCCAGCATACATCAGGGGGATTACCAACAAACCCCTGGCTGTCTTCAAGCAGGCACTGGACAGGCACCTAAAGTCGGTACCTGACCAGCCAGGCTGTGGTTCGTACGTTGGACTGTGTGCGGCCAGCAGTAACAGCCTGGTTGATCAGGCTCTGGTCCAACATGAGGCCTGGTCACAGACCGGGCCGCAGGGGCATTGACCCCTGGAGTTCTCTCAGGTAAACAGCACCTTAAACCTTTAATTATACAACAGAAAGCTGCTGTGAGAATCATTACAAACTCCTGCTCCAGGCAACACACCCCACCGCTATTTAAGAGCTTGAACCTGCTTAACATACAAAATATCCACTTATATTATTGTGCCTACTACATACACAGAACATTATTCTCCAATATAAACCCTCCTCTCCAACTCCTTTTTGAGAACTACAATAGAAGGCACTTGCATAACACAAGACAAAACACTTTGTATTAACAAAAAGCACCAATATGAAAAACAGTACAGAAGGGGTCAAATAACCAGAGAACAATCCAAACACTACTCATCAATCCTTACCAGCCTGATAAGAAAGTCAAAAACATTGTACAGTGGTACCCCGACTTACGATATTTTTTCATTCCAGAATGCTGTTCAAGTGCCATTACCAAACGAATTTATCTCCATAAGAAATGATGTAAAATAGACTAGTCCTTTTAGACCCCCAAAATTACACTTACAAAAACATTTAAAAAAATAAACTTACATAAAAGGGTGTGTTTGGGGACCATCGTAAGTCGGGGTACCACTGTATTATGAGAACAGACTACATAACATAAAAGGTGATATGAAAAAGACCTGGAAAACCCTATCTGAAATTCTAGGAAATAAAAAGATATCCAAGAACAAAACCATCAAATTAACAAAATCAGATGAACCCCTACTCTCACCAACTGAGACAGCAAACAGACTTAATGTTTTCTTCTCCACCATAGGAAAGAATCTAGCGAGTAAAATCCCAAGTTCGAACACCCGTCCATCAGACTATCTCACCAACACCTATCCGAATACACTATTTTTAGTTCCAACTAACCCAATATAAGTCTCGCTCATCATCAACACCCTTAAAAACAAGGCAGGAGACATAAACAGCTTACCACCTTTTATGTACAAAAAAGCTTCTCATGTACTGTCACCAATTATTGCAACACTCTTCAACAAATCCATTGAAGCCTCCACCTTCCCATCAATTCTCAAAATAGCGAAGGTCACCCCGATCCACAAAGGAGGTGATCAGGCAGACTTGAATAATTATAGACCAATATCTAACTTACCTCTGCTCTCTAAAATCTTTGAAAAATTAATTCATAGGCAGATCTATTGCTACCTCATCTCACACAACGTACTCAACCCGTCAGTTTGGATTCAGGACTACAAAAGCACAAATGATGCTATTATTCACATGCTAGAGCTAATATACACCGCACCTGAGAAGAAGTCCCACTGGGAATCTTCATTGATTTACGCAAAGCTTTTGATACAGTTGACCATGATTTACTGCTCACAAAATTAGCACACTACGGTATAAGAGCTAATGGAGCTAACTCTTCCACACAAATTACAGTTGGTGTCCCACAAGGAAGTGTCCTAGGACCACTCCTATTCCTCATTTACATCAATGACCTACCGAATGCATCACAACTACTCAAACCCATATTGTTTGCAGATGACACTACATATGTCTTCTCTCACCCAAACCCAGTCATACTGGCCAACACTTAATACAGAAAATATCAACCTAGATGACGACTAATAAGCTTACTCTCAATACTGACAAGACCTACTTCATACAGTTTGGAAACAGTCACAAACGTTCCACTTAACATAACGCTCAATGGTTCTCCCATCACAAGACTCACAGAGGGAAAATTCCTAGGAATCCACATTGACAGTAGCCTTAAATTCCACACACACATACAACAAATTTCCAAGAAAATATAAAAAACAGTAGGCATACTATCAAAGATATGCTACTATGTGCCTCAATCAGCTCTCCTTGCACTGTATCATTCACTCATCTACCCTTATCTCACCTATGGAATTTGTGCATGGGGATCAACAACATTAAATCACCTTAGACCAATCATAACCCAGCAGCATACTCCACCAATATTCAAAAGCCTAAAACTACTCACCGTAAAGAACATTCACACTTATTCTTGTGCATACTACATACACAGAACTCTACACTGTAATATAAACCCTCCGCTCAAAATTCTCTTCACCAACTTTAATAGGACCCATGACCATAACACAAGACACAGATCACTTTTTGATATACCCAGTGTCCATATCACCATGTGTAAAAATTCTATGCACATAAAGGGCCCCAAAATCTGGAATTCATTACCAGTAAATACTAAAATAACCTGGTCTGAACATCAATTTAAAACTTCTCAAAAACCACCTACTCGCCCTATACTAAATACGCATACTGTAAATTACATTCCCCTTGGCTCCTCCTGCATGAGTGATAGGTGGACTGACTGGTGTCACTTTCTCTCATTCTCAAGTCTATTAAGCTCTTTTCGTATTATTGTTCTCAAATTACTAACTGACAGCTCAAGATTGTAATCTACTTCCTCTTGGAAGGCATATTGCCAATTCATTAATTCTATCGTGAATCTGAAGACCAATGCGACATGGAATCCACAGGTGAGGGTGAATGTACACACCTATTTGTGGTTGCAGAGGTCTTGGCCATGTACTACTGTACTGCATGTCTGAAGTACAGAACCTCATGTCACTACTGGGTACACTGCAGTTGCCTCACCCCTCTCGTGGCTGGGTTTACCTGGAGAGGGTTTCAGGGGTCAATGCCCCCGCGGCTCGGTCTGAGACCAGGCCTCATGGTGGATCAGGGTCTGATCAACCAGGCTGTTACTGCCAGCTGCATGCAAACTGACATACGAACCACAGCCCGGTTGGTCAGGTACGTACTGACTTTAGGTGCCTGTCCAGTGCCTTCTTGAAGACAGCCAGGGGTCTATTGGTAATCCCCCTAATATATGCTGTGAGGCAGTTGAAGTCTTGAGCCCCTGACACTTATGGTGTTGTCTCTCAGTGTACTCGTGGCACCCTTGCTTTCATCGGTGGAATGTTGCATTTCCTGCCGAGTCTTTTGCTTTCATAGGGAGTAATTTTTGTGTGCAGGTTTGGTACCAATCCCTCCAGGACCTTCATTCCAGGGAATACAGATCAAGAACCTTCACCCGTTCCCAGTAATTTAGGTGCTTTATCCTACTTACATGTGCTGTGAAAGTTCTTTGTACACTCTCCAGGTCTGCAATGTCGCCAGCCTTGAAGGGGGCCTTTAGTGTACAGCAGTATTCCAGCCTAGAGAGAACAAGTGATTTGAAGAGTGTCATCATGGGCTTGGCATCCCTAGTTTTGAAGGTTCTCATTATCCATCCTATCATTTTCCTAGCCGATGAGGTAGATACATTGTTGTGGTCTTTAAAGGCGAAATCCTCTGACATTATCACTCCCAAGTCCTTCACATTTCTTTTTCGCTTTATTGTATGGTTAGAATTTGTCGTATACCTTGAGTTTTCCATATCTGAGTACAGTGGTCCCTAGACTTTCGGTCGGTCCGACTATCGGTGATTTCGAGTTTCAATGGCTTTTTTCGGTCAAGTTTCCCTCGCCAACCGGTCATTCCCTCGACTATCAGTCCATACCAGACCTGTCCGCCTCACCGCGCAGGACGCCAGTCTAGCGTTGTTTACCACTGAGAGAACATTACCCAGCACGCTCTTTCAAACATTTCACAATAAATTTATTGAGTTTATTGCTGGTTTAGTGATTGTCACTGTGAAATAAGTCACCATGGGTCCAAAGAAGCTTCCCAGTGGCACCCCTGTGGTAAAGAAAGTGAGGAACACCACCAAACTGAAGGAGATTGTAGAAAAATATGAGAGTGGCATATGTGTGAGTGAGCTTTCCAGGATGTACAACAAAAACCAATCTACTATCACCTCTACCCTGGCAAAGAGAAAAGAAATCAAGGAAGCTAAAGTTGCAAAAGGTGTTGACATGTTTGCCAAAAATAGATCGAAAACAGTGGATGAGGTTGAGAAGTTGTTGGGGGTGTGGATCAATGAAAAACAGATAGCGGGTGATAGTATTTCCACGGCAATAATTTGTGAAAAGGCAAGGCAGTTGCACGCAGATCTTGTCAAGACAATGCCTGGAACCAGTGCTGATGCGAGTGATTTTAAAGTCAGCAAAGGCTGGTTTGATAGATTTAAGAAACATAGTGGCATACACAGTGTTGTGAGGCATGGTGAGATAGCCAGTTCAGACAAACGTGCAGCTGAAAAATTTGTGCAGGAATTCAAGGGGTTCGTAGACATTGAAAAATTCGAACCCCAACAAGTGTTTAATTGTGATGAAACAGGCCTGTTTTGGAAGAAAATGCCAAACAGGACCTTCATTACTCAGGAGGAAAAGGCACTGCCAGGACACAAGCCTATGAAAGACAGGCTAACTCATGTTGTGTGGTAACGCTAGTGGGGATTTTAAAAAGAAGCCTTTACTGGTGTATCACTCTGAAAATCCCAGTGTTCAAGAAACACAATGTGTGTGTTTTGGAAGGGTAACACCAAGGCATGGGTCACGATGGCAATTTTCCTGGAATGGCTCACTGGAGTGTTTGGCCCCAGTGTGAAGAAATACCTCCTGGAAAAGAAATTGCCACTCAAGTGCCTCCTGGTACTGGACAATGCTCCTGCTCATCCTCACAACTTGAAAGACTATTTGTCTGACAACTTCAGTTTCATCACAGTGAAGTTCTTGCCTCCTAACACCACTCCTCTCATCCAGCCCATGCACCAGCAGGTCATTTCTATCTTCAAGAAACTGTACACCAAAGCAGTGTTTCAGAAGTGCTTTGAAGTGACCTCGAACACTGAGTTGACCCTAAGAGAGTTCTGGAAAGATCACTTCAATATCCTCCATTGCATAGGCCTTATAGGTAAGGCTTGGGAGGAAGTGACTTCCAGGACTTTGAACTCTGCTTGGAGACCACTGTGGCCAGATTGTGTTGAAAAGCGGGATTTTGAAGGATTTGAGGCTGACCCTGACGACCCTGTGCCTGTTGTGGAAGATATTGTGGAATTGGGCAAGTCCCTGGGGTTGGAGGTGAGTGGTGAGGATGTGGAAGAGTTGGTGGAGGACCACAGGGTAGACCTAACCACTGAAGAGCTGAAAGAACTTCATCAGGAACAGCATCAGATGACAGTTAAGGAAATTGATTCAGAGGAGGAGGATGGACAGGGTGAGGTAGTAACTTCTTCAGAGATTAAGGAAATGTGTTCTATGTGAAAAAAGTTGCAGACATTTGTTGAAAAACACCACCCTGAGCAAGCTGAAATAAGCCATCTCTGCAACCAGTTCAGTGACAGAGCCATGTTGCACTTCAGGAAAATGTTAAAGAGGCACCAGAAACAGAGCACTCTTGACAGTTATTTTTCGTGGCAGGGGTCCAGTGACTCTCAAGCTGGTCCTAGGTGCATTAAAAGACAAAGAAGGGAAATAACCCCAGAGAGGGACTTGTTACCTGAAGTCCTTATGGAGGGGGATTCCCCTTCCAAACACTAACCCCTCCCACTCTCCTCCTCCCTATCTTCCAGATGCCAGCAACTCTCTTCAATAAAGGTAAGTAAATGTTATTTTAAATGTTTAATTATAAATTTATTACTTTATACAGTGGTACCTCGAGTTACGATGGTCCCCAAAATCGCCCTTTTATGTAAGTTTATTTTTTTAAATGCTTTTGTAGGTATATTTTTGGGGGTGTAAAAGGACTAGTCTATTTTACATTATTCCTTATGGGGATAAATTCGTTTGGTAATGGCACTTGAACAGCATTCTCGAACGAAAAAATATCGTAACTCGAGGTACCACTGTATATGTATTTATAATTGTTTTGTTTATGTAAAAGTATAGTTAATCTTCACAAAATTAATTTTTTGTGAATATTTTTGGGTGTCTGGAACGGATTAATTGTATTTACATTATTTCTTATGGGAAATAAGGTTTCAACTTTCGAAGAATTCGAGTTAAGGTGTAGCTCCTGGAACGGATTATGACCAAAAGTCGAGGGACCACTGTAGTTGAAATTTCTCCTTGTTGAACTTCATATTGTTTTGAGTGGCCCATTTGAAGATTTGGTTGATGTCCGATTGGAGTTTTGCAGTGTCTTTAATGGAGGTCACTGCCATGGTAATCAGTGTGTCATCCGCAAAGGAAGACATGGAGCTATGGCTTACATCTCTGTCTATGTCACACTGTCTATGGTTCAATCTCCAGCACGGGTGAAAACGCTGGATGTTTCCTTACACCTGTTGTCCCTCTTCACATGTTTTGTTTTCCTATGGGTTTAGTACTCCCCATAATAATAATATCCCTGTTTACCTAACAGTAAGTAGGTACCTGGGTGTTAGTCGACTGGTGTGGGTTGCAGCCTGGGGGACAAAAGGACCAATGGAAATAAGAGACAGTTCTCGATGACATGTTGATGTTCTTGGGTTATTCTGGGTGGCTAACACTCCCTACCCAAGGTTAAAATCCCAACAAATCTTATCTACCATATGTAGCTACTGCTTACAACTTTTTGGAAAAAAGTGCAAATTGTCTATATTGGCTAATTTTTTAAGTTGCATAAGTTTTGTAATGGTATTAATGTCATAAGTTTAACTAAGTTTAGTGCTTCAGTTAAATTCTGGGGTAATTTTTATGGCATTTTGGGATAACTAGTATGTCTGACAGTAGCTATAGTTGTGAAATTTTTTTACATAATTTCCTAAATGTAGAACATATAAATGAATAATACAGTGGTACCTCGAGTTTCAGCCATAATTCATTCCAGAAGGCTGTTCGAGTGCCGTTACCGAACAAACAACATAACCTGACATAACCCGAACCAGCATGGCTTTAGAGCGGGACGATCATGCCTGTCACAGCTGCTGAACCATTATGACAGAATTACGGAGGCATTGGAAGACGACCAAAACGCAGATGTGATTTACACAGATTTACACAGATTTATGGAGTGATAGCATACAAAATGAGGGCCATGGGCATTATGGGGAAGGTAGGCAGATGGATTTTCGAGTTCCTAACACACAGAACACAAAAAGTAGTAGTGAACAGGGCAAGATCCAGCATCAGCGAGGTCAAAAGCTCAGTGCCCCAAGGCACTGTCCTGGCACCTCTGCTGTTTCTCATCCTCATAGCAGACACAGATAAAAACACCCAGCACACTTTTGTATCATCATTTGCAGATGACAATAAAATAAGCATGAAAGTCACTACTGTAGAGAACACTGAAAAATTACAGGAAGACATAAGCAGAGTTTTCCAATGGGCAGTGGAGAACAACATGATGTTCAATGGTAATAAGTTTCAGCTGCTTAGGTATAGAAAGAATGAAGAAACAGGAACACTATATACAAAACTCAAGAGGGTCACCAAATAGAACGAAAGGAACACGTAAAGGACTTGGGAATAATTATGTCAGCTGACCTTTCTTTTAAAGACCAGTGGCAGCGGCAGCAGCGGCATCTGAGCTCCGTATTTTTCTCATCACCCAGAGTTTATCAATGCTCCTATGATGACCTAGCTGCAAGCAAAACTGCACTAACCTACATAGCATCCAGAATGATCCAAGAATACCAGCAGTGAGACCTACAAACCAAATAAACTAACGATTAAAGGAAGACTGCCCACAAACCCAAAGCATCACCCCGCTGCCAAACAAATGCTTACCAGCCTACAGCTTACCAGCCTACAGCTTACCAGCCTACAGCTTACCAGCCTACAACTTACCAGCCTACAGCCTACCAGCCTACAGATTACCAGCCTACAGCTTACCAGCCTACAGCTTACCAGCCTACAGCTTACCAGCCTACAGCTTACCAGCCTACAGCTTACCAGCCTACAGCTTACCAGCCTACAGCTTACCAGCCTACAGCTTCATCTTGCCGCACCAACTTCCCTGACTACTGTGTTCAAATGAGACGTAACATCAGAAGAACCAATTTCAAAATCAACAAGAAAACACCAAGAAATCTACTAATCAACTTGTCTACCCAGGACGCCGGTACACCCTCCACCCCCCTCACCACCACCCAGGGAGACGCATCAACAACAAACATGGCTGCCTCCCCCACAAGCTCCCCCTTCACTGGCTTCACCCCAGATAATCTATCAGGTATGACGAATGATCCAGATACACTAAAGTCATACATCATCAAATTAATCAATGAAAATATGGACCAACGTAAAGCACTTCTACAACAAGATACCAGCATGACACAACTTAAAAACAAAATCCTCAGCCTTGAACAAAAGTTAACAACAACTGGAATGACTGATTTTGGAAAACCCTCCAAACTGTCATTAATAGCCACACTGAACAGATAACATCTATAAACGCAAAGGTTGAGGAAGCAGTAAAGGAGTGGAAGAACAACTACCTTGCACTACAAGAGGACAAAACCGAGCAAGAAAAGTTATCAGACGCAGTAATAGTGAACAGTCCATTCTTTCCCAGTGATATGACCCAAGCAAACAGTAAAGACATTACTTTACAGATCATCAAAGATCAAATAAACGTAAATGTACCAGTGACAGATATAAAAGCACGATTACTAGGTTCCCATGGTAGAAAAAGTGTTATGATTAGATTCACCACACATGACAGGAAAACAGATCTAATTAGATCATCTATTATAGCCAGGAAACAAGCATTCATTAATGAGTGTCTGACCAAAAAACGTCAGAACCTCTGGTATAGAATCAGAAAACTTAAGCGAGAGAATAATGATAAAATCCACCAATGTTTCACCCGGGATGGAAAAATTCTAGTGAAGAAAACAAGTGTAGGTCAGTTGTATACTATCACAAATGAGAATGAACTATCAAGATTCCTTAGGGATGCAAATATTACAGACTGTATAAACACAATGTCCAAAACCAAACCCCTACGTATAGTGTAGTGTATGTTTTGCCCATCTACCTCATTTAAGTATTTGTCTATCCTTTGATGAATATTTTTGACAAATAGTTTTACTTTTATTTTTAAATACATACAATTTTTACTTGTGCCCATTTTTCAACCCACATTCCTATATATTTTTATCAGCTTACTTGCTTAGAATTTATAATTACTATTAATCACCTTATTTGCTAAAAATTGTACTTATCTTTTATCCTATTCTCAAACCTCATTTCTATATATTATTGATCACCTTAACTGCCTAAAATTTTATTTCAAGCTATTTTTTAATATTAATAAATTTTACTTTTGTACACTTTTATATACTTTAGCACTTATTTCTCCTTTAATAGTTAACTTTGATTTTCATCATATTGCCTTTAATAAATTCTATAATCACAACTAGTGCAATACTGAATCTTAACATTTGTTCCATTATAACTTACTACTAATCATAGTAATTTTCCAACCAGTTCTATTAGCTAGTTAAATAACAAATCAATTACACTGTAAAGATATATCCTAAATCTCTGTGACTTCTGTTCAAAAGTGTGTTAATCCAATAGCTAGTAAAATCAATTGATCAGATATCATATCTTTAAGTTTAGCATTATTCATTGTTCTTAAGTCTTTTTAGAATCACACTCATATATAAACTTTTGTTTAATTAATTAACTAACTCAGGTGCTATAGTTTTAGATTCTTTTTAGCTGTAAATTGACTACCTTAGCTCATTTTTTCATTTTTGTAAACATATCCAACATACTAACTCACGTGCCAAGAAATCCTTTTGCATTGTCCTATTCTTAAGTCTACTTGCGTTGTTCTATTTTTAAGTTTAATTATAGAATCACACTAAATCTTATGATTCCAAACATTGATCCTGATACCAACCTTTTATTAAATGACTTACATGAACCTAACAACAACTGTCATTACCACACAGCAGAACAGGCTAAAACACTACTCAAAGCCAACAATAACATAACTATCTTTAACTACAATGTCAGATCTTTAAGCAAACATTTTGATGACCTCACAGCATTATTAAACTCACTACAGGCCAGTATGTCCATCATTGCCCTCACTGAAACCTGGTTAAAGCCTCATACTACAGATATCTATGCCATTCATGGTTACACAGCCATACACAATTGTAGGCAAGACCAACAAGGAGGTGGCACAGCTATGTTATACTCAGACCAGCTTGAATGTATTAACAATACATGCACAAGAGATGAACATGGAGAATATATAATAGCTAAGTTTAAATCCAAATACAGTGGACCCTCGGTTAACGAATACCCCGGAAATCGTGCAATTATGTAAGTATAATTTTGTAAGTTCTTGTGGAGGTGTATTTTTGGGGGTCTGAAATAGACTAACCTACGTGAAATTTTTCCTTAAGGGAGTAAATTCGTTCAGTAATGGCACTTTAGCAGACTTCAGGAGTGAAGTTTTTACGAAACTCGGGGGTCCACTGTACCTACAAAAACCTCTCAGTTATAAACATCTATAGATTACCACAGTCAAACATTCAGCAATTTAGTGAAAAATTAGGAAGTATGATTACTGATGCACACATGAACAAAGACCACTTAATCCTCACAGGAGACTTCAATATAAACCTCCTACAAGATCAGGACCCAAAAGTAACTGAATTCACAAACACTATGAGCAACTGCTTGCTGCTCCCGACAATAACAAAACCTACGAGAATCTCTGATACCTGTGCCTCTCTATTAGACCATATCTGGACTAACACCATATCCCCATTAAAATCAGGCATAATCACAGACAATACCACAGACCACTACCCAACCTTTCTCATAATCAATCTCGGAAAATTACCACTAGAGACTACTAAAGTTACCTTCAGACTACATAATGAGACAGCTATAAATAACTTTATAACAGCTATGACAAACATTGACTGGCAAACAGAAATAGACAACTTCCCAGATACTGACTTGTGTATTAATAATTTTCTTAAAAAGACCCAATACCTCTATAATAAGCATTGCCCTAAAAAAACTAAACAAATCACAACTAAAAGATTAAATAGTCCCTGGCTAACCCCAGCATACTCAAATCCATTAATATAAAGCACCTATATGAAAAACAGTACAGAATGGGTCAAATAACAAGAGAACAAACAAACGCTACTCATCAAACCTAACGAGTCTGATAAGAAGGTCAAAAAAATTGTACTATGAGAACAGATTACATAACTTAAAAGGTGATATAAAAAGACCTGGAAAACCATATCTGAAATTCTAGGAACTAAAAGATATCCACAAACAGAACAATCAAGCTAACAAAACCAGATGAACCTCTACTCCCACCTATTGAAACAGCAAACAAACTCAATGATTTCTTCTCCACCATAGGTAAAAAGCTGGCAAGCAAAATCCCAAGTTCAAATACTCCACCTAACGACTATCTCACTGGCACCTATCCGAACACACTATTCCTAGCCCCAACCAACCCAATAGAAGTTTCACTTATAATCAACACATTAAAAAACAAAGCAGGTGACCTAAATAACTTACCACCTTTTATTTACAAAAAAGCCTCTCAAGTTCTCTCACCAATTATTGCAACACTCTTTAACAAATCCATTGAATTCTCTACTTTCCCATCAATACTCAAAATAGCGAGGGTCACCCCAATACATAAAGGAGGAGATCAAACATAAGAACATAAGAACATAAGAAAGAAGGAACACTGCAGCAGGCCTACTGGCCCATGCGAGGCAGGTCCAAATCTCCAACGGCTTAAGCCAATGCCCCGACCCAGCCAGGTCAGGTTACATTCACTTAAGGAAGGAGCACTGCATCTGACCTAGTAGCACAACCTAGTCAGGACCAATTCACACCCAACCGCACCCACTCATATAATTGTCCAGCCGACCACCTGGTTAACAAACAGACCTGAATAACTACAGGCCGATATCTAACTTACCCCTTCTCTCCAAAATCTTTGAAAAATTAATTCATAGACAAATATATTCCTACCTCACCTCCAACAACGTACTCAACCACTGTCAATTTGCATTCAGGCCTAATAAAAATACAAATGATGCCATTATACACATGTTAGAAATAATTTACACCGCCCTTGAGAAAAAAGAAATCCCAGTGGGAATCTTCATTGATTTATGTAAAGCTTTTGATACAGTTGACCATGATCTGTTACACCTAAAATTATCACACTATGGTATAAGAGGACACTCCCTCAACTACCTAAAATCATACCTTAGCAACAGAAACCAATATGTGTACACAAATGGAGCTAGCTCCACCGCGCAAACTATTACCGTAGGTGTCCCACAGGGAAGTGTTCTTGGCCCACTACTATTTCTCATTTACATTAACGACCTACCAAATGCATCTCAACTACTCAAACCCATACTTTTTGCAGATGACACTACGTACATTATCTCACACCCAAGCCCAGACATACTAGCCAACACTGCAAATACTGAATTGCAGAAAATATCTACCTGGATGATGACCAACAAACTTACTCTCAATATTGATAAAACCTATTTTATCCAGTTTGGGAACAGAGCTACAAACGCACCACTTATCATAATGATAAACGGGTCCCCTATCACAAAACTCACAGAGGGAAAATTCTTAGGAATCCATCTTGACAGTGGCCTCAAATTTCAGACACATATACAACAAATTTCCAAGAAAGTCTCAAAGACCGTGGGAATACTATCCAAGATACGGTACTATGTTCCACAACCAGCTCTCCTTACCCTATATCACTCACTCATTTACCCCTACCTCACCTATGGAATCTGCGCATGGGGCTCTACATCAATAACTCATCTCAGACCACTAATAACACAACAAAAGGCAGCAGTTAGAATAATAACACATTCACACTCCAGACAACATACTCCACCAATATTCAAAAACCTAAACTTACTCACCATACAAGACATCCATACTTTTTACTGTGCCTATTACATACATAGAACACTATGCGAATATTAACCCACCACTCAAACTTCTCCTTACCAATTTTAACAGGACACATGACCATAACACTAGACACAGATCACTCTCGATTTTCCCCCGTGTCCATCTAACTCTATGTAAAAACTCAATGCATATAAAAGGCACGAAAATTTGGAATTCATTACCTGTCATTGCCAAAGAAACCCTGCCTGTACCCCAATTCAAAACGGTGCTAAAAAACCACCTTCTTGCCCAAAGCTAAATGCTCAATATCAAACATTCCCAACAAAGTAGAATAATCACTTAATGTAAAAACCTGACTAATCACTTAAATGTAAAAACCTGTTATGAATAATACATACTAAGCTAACTATTTCCATAACATTTACATTATAATGACCACGTAAACTGTAACTGCAATGCAATTAATTGTTTTAAATTGTTATCTCACTCAATTAGTTGCATTGCTACAATTAATGATATGTTCAACTTACAGTGGACCCTCGGTTAACGAATACCCCGGAAATCGTGCAATTATGTAGGTATAATTTTGTAAGTTCTTGTGGAAGTGTATTTTTGGGGGTCTGAAATAGACTAACCTACGTGAAATTTTTCCTTAAGGGAGTAAATTCGTTCGGTAATGGCACTTGAGCAGACTTCAGGAGTGAAGTTTTTACGAAACTCGGGGGTCCACTGTATATTCAAACTTTATAACTTAGATACGCAATTATACTTATTTTATAAATTATCAACCATAACTTTTTACCATGTAGTCTATAATTAAGTAGTCCTAAGAATGCCTGCAATGCACAGCATATTAGGGCTTTGGCATGTACATCTCATTAATACCTATGTATCTTGTCTACCCAACCATGTATCATTGTACCATGTCTCAATAAAGTATTATTATTATTATTAGTATTATTATTATTAAATATCACAACAGCCAGGAACATGACGGGGTGGGTATTAAGAACTTTCAAAACAAGGGAAATAATGCCGATGGTGAAACTCATCAAATCGCTAGTGCTCCCTCACTAGAATATTGCTCAGTGCTGATGGCCCGTTCAAAACAGGAGAAATATCAGAGCTGGAACAAATACAGAGATGTTTACGGCTCACATTGAGCCAGTGAAACATCTAAATTATTGGAACGCCTTCAAGTCTTGAACATATACTCAATGGAGAGGAGGCGAGAGAGATGCATGATAATATATACCTGGAAAGTACTCGAGGGCCTGGTCCCAAATCTGCACACTGCCATAACAACATACTGGGTAGAGATATGGGAGGAAGTGTAAAATAAACCCAGTGAGGAGCAGGGGTGCAGTGGGGACAATAAGGGAGCACTGTATCAACATCAAGGGTCCCTGACTATTCAACGTCTTAGCAGAAGATTTTCCGAAACACGGCTGGAACAAGTGTAGAAGCCTTCAAGAGGAAACTGGAAAAGTATCTTCACCAGGTGCCAGATCAACCAGGCTGTGATGGATATGTGGGGCAGCAGGCCTCCAGCAGCAACAGCCTGGTTGACCAGGCAAGCACCAGGCGAGCCTGGCCCGTGGCCGGGCTCAGAGAAGTAGAAGGAACTCGAAACTCTTCAAAGGTATATCAAAAGTATGTAAATTAGATTAGTGCATTTCAGACCCCCAAAAATACACTTACAAAAGCACTTACAATAATACATTTACATAATTGTTCAAGTTGGGAGCTGTTGAAACTCGAGGTACCA
>WNWK01009595.1:0-75554 GCA_009830355.1 Cherax destructor | reverse complement strand
AAGTGGTCATTTTACTAGACAATCAAGCTGTTCTGGTTGTCAATTTGTTAGTACAGCTAGCTTATGAGAAGTTGTTCTGTCGTACACTGGTTGAGTCGAGTCATAGTTACCGGGAGCACACTCGTACACATATTATTATTTGTATATATTATTGTTATTACGGACATTGTACCTGATGGTACCTCTGAGTCATTTATATATATGTGCCCTCAGCACAGACTTATTGTATATGAGAGCAGTGTAGGAGCTACCCTCCTAATTAACCTAATTGATATATTAATATCTTCATAATTGATTTACTTTGCTACCCTAGATTTTCTCACTTTAATAAATCTTTTAAATCATTTACTTTGGTTAGTACCCTATCAGTTGTAATCCCCTTTATCTATATAATATGTCGGATAACTGAACCAGGATACTGACTTTGTTGCAAAAGCCCAGTAACAGGCTGGATGCTAGAAGGGCTTTCCTTTCTAGTGTTCACTGGAGATATCTATTATTAATAGATATCGTGTCATTTTGTAACACAGAGCTAATCCTGAAAAACAGGCTACTTCAACAGGAGGTAGAATTTATGTTAGAGCATGGGTTAGTGTAGGAGTCATCTAGTCCGTGGGCTTCACCGTGCATCTTTGTTAATAAAGCTGATGGAGGGTTTCGAATGTGTACAGATTACTGTAAAGTGATTGAGGTCACAGTTGCAGATGCCTATCCTCTGCCACGTCTGGATGATGTAATCGACTTTGTGGGTAAGGCTACTTTTGTATCCAAATTGGACCTTCTTAAAGGTTACTATCAAGTACCTTTAACAGATAGGGCGAAGGAAATCTCTGCCTTCGTAATTCCAGGAGGTCATTATCAGTATACAGTGACCCCCTTCGGAATGAAAAACTCTCCTGCATCATTCTAGAGACTTATCCATCAGGCTATTAAAGGACTTGAAGGCACGGCAGCTTACCTAGATGATATAGTTGTTGTGTCGGACACTTGGGACCAACATGTGTTTAGGCTTAAGGCTCTCTTTGAGACCTTCCAGAGTTTTCATTTAACTGTTAATTTATCAAAGTCATCCTTTGGCCAATCTACTATTAATTTTTTGGGTCATGCAGTAGGTAGTAGCAAAGTGGCCTCTAAATTTGCAAAAATTCTAACCATTAAAAATTATCCAGTCCCCCCTGACAGGAAATCCCTTCAACGTTTTCTAGGGATGGTAGGGTTTTATAGAAGTTCCCTTTAATTGGACCCCAGAATATCAAGATGCTTTTACGAAAGCAAAGAGATTACTTTGTACTGCACCCTTTCTTTTGTCTCCAGACTTTTCAAAATCTTTCTTTTTGCTGGCAGATGCTTGTGAGTCTGGGGTGGGGGCAGTGCTTCTGCAATCTGGGGATGATGGGTTGCAGCCTGTGGCATATTTTTCGGCCAAATACCAACCACACCAGAGGGCCTACTCCACTATAGAGAAGGAGGCCCTGGCTCTACTTCTAGCATTAGAGCATTTTGATGTATACGAGGGCCAGTCCTCTCAGGTGGTCACCATCTACAGCGACCACAACCCTCTGGTTTACATCCAATGCATGAAAAACAAAAATACCAGACTCATGCGTTGGAGTATTAGGTTGAAACCCTACAATGTAAAAATTATACACATCGCTGGTAAAAATAATACGCTAGCTGATGTGTTGTCCAGAAGTCATTGCATTTAGTTAGGATGTGTTAGGGACTTTGGGTGGAACCAGCCTTTTTTTCCCCTAATGTTTTTTTTTTTTTTTTTAGCGGGGAGGTGCCATGCTACCGACTGCAGGCACCTTGGACCTACGCTAGCCCTACCGTCTGCTGTCTCACTCTTAAGTTTAAAGCCGGACTTTATGTCTCGAGAAAAAGTTTAGCTTTATCTAATGAGTGGGATGGTGACACTCTACCCATTTGAGGTGGAAGCCTAGTCCTGAGCCCTCTTGGGGTTGGGGTGTTGCATGCAAAGAGTATGTAATCTTTATTCAGAGCATGTTAAACACACCCACATAGGCTCCCCTCCAACCAGCAAACCATCGTTAAGGGTTTGGCGATGGGGCCCCATCATCAAATCAACGACTCGGTTCAGCCAATTAAAATGCGAGTTTAACAATGACAAAGGTGACGTGGATACCACTCACAGTTTGTCATTGGAATTCCTGTATAGAGCTCATTGTGGAAGGTTGTCTGTCTTTTGGCTGCTGTTTAGCCTAGACAACCGTGGCGTGCACTAATACTACTCTTTGTGTATATAGTGTAAATAATTGTAAAGCCCTTTTGTAATAATTGGTGAAGGAAAAGACAAAAGTCTGATATTAATCTAACTGCTTGGTGAAGGAAATACAATTTCTAAGCATCTTCTACTGTGTTTCTTTGCTCCAAGCTCCCTTTTACACTCATGATAATAGGCCATTGAACCTGAGGTTGTAATAAGCATGAACACAAGAACTGCAGCATGAACACAAGAACTGCAGCATGAATACAAGAACTACAGCACGAGAACGAGAACTAAGCATGGACACAAGAATTACAACATGAACACAAGAACTACAGGATGAACTCAAGAACTACAGGATGAACTCAAGAACTACAGGATGAACTCAAGAACTACATCATGAACACAAGAACTACAGCATGAACACAAGAACTACATCATGAACACAAGAACGACAGCATGAACACAAGAATTACAGCATGAACACAAGAACTACAGCATGCACACAAGAACTCCAGCATGAACACAAGAACTACAGCATGAACACAAGAACTATAGCATGAACACAAGAACTACAGCATGAACACAAGAACTACAGCATGAACACAAGAACTACAGCATGATCACCAGAACTACAGTATAAGCACCAGAACTACATCATGAACACAAGAACTACATCATGAACACAAGAACTACTCATGAACATAAGAACTACATTAACACAAGAACAGCATGAACACAAGAACTACATTAACACAAGAACAGCATGAATACAAGAACTACAGCATAAATACAAGAACTACAGCATAAATACAAGAACTACATGAATTCAGAACTACATGAACACAAGAACAGCATGACTACAAGAACTATATCATGAACACAAGAACATCATGAACACAAGAACTTCATCATGAACACAAGAACTACAAGAACAAAAGAACTACATCAAGAAGAAAAGAACAACATCAAGAACACAGGAACTACAAGAACACATGAAGTACATAATGAACAAAAGAACTACATCAAGAACACAAGAACTACTACAAGACAAGAACTACATTTTGAAAACACGAACATTATGAACACATGGACTACAAGAACAAAATAACTACATCAAGAACACAAGAATTGCATCATGAACACTACATCAAGACCATAAAACTACATCATGAACATAAGAACTACATCAAAAGAAAGAGACAAGAACTACATCGTGAACACAAATACATCAAGAACAAAGAACTACAATAACACATGAAGTACATTATGAACACAAGAACAACATGAACACAAGAACTGCATCATGAAGACAAGAACTACTTCATGAACACAAGAACTGCATCATGAACAAAATAACTACATTAAGAACATGTTAACTACGACATGCATACGAAAACTACGTCATAAACTCAAGAACTACAATATGAATTACTCTATGAACCTTTTGGGTTTAGCGCTTAATTATTATAACAATACAACATGAATTATTAGTTGTGTTTCAGACTGGAGCTTCCTGGCCCTTCCTCTGCTTGATATCAGACCAGATCTACTGACTGATGGCTTGATCAACCAGGTTGTTGATGACCCCCTAAATTTTTCAGACTAAAGCTCACTAGCACCTTTGTTTCCCAGCATCTCAATCAAGCACTGCCATGTGAGCTTACTGGGAGACCACTAGACACAAGCTCACTGCTGCCTTTACTTCACTGTAAGCCAGTAGAGTAATTACATGAAAGCGTCTTACTAGAAGACGTCTAGATAAAAGCCTACTAGAGCTTCTGCTTCCCAGCATCTAAAGAGAGGACTTCCTTGAGAGCATCTTACTAGAAGACGTCTAGATAAAAGCCTACTAGAGCTTCTGCTTCCCAGCATCTAAAGAGAGGACTTCCTTGAGAGCATCTTACTAGAAATCTATTAAGACATCACTAGATAGCCACTCTCCAAGAGTTATTGCAGTATTGATTATCTTTCAAGTCTGCCGCTTCTCACGAATACGAACCACTGGAGCGATTAATTGCAGTGGTCGATAAGAGCAGTCCTCCAGTCGAACAAACCCACTGCCATGGCAGGGTCGAGACAGTCTTTGCTCCCTTGTCAGAGTACGGAGAATCGAGCCATCAGAGTTTTACTCACTTATATCATCTCGAGTCAGCCAATATTTATGTAAACCTTGTGTTGAATGGTCAGAAAATTTGCAAGTGGATTCCTGAGGGATTAGAAAATGTGCTTGCTAGTTGTATATAGAAGGATTAGAAAGTGTGTTGCTCTGGGGGTTCCCCGAGTGGTTAGAAATAGTGTTAGCGGAAGCTAGAGGATTTAGTAAGCTCCTGAGAGATTAGTTAAGGTGTTAGTGGGTTAGTGATTAGTTAAGGTGTCAAAAGGTTCCTAACCGATTTCATAAAGTGTAAGTGTCCTCCTGAGGACCTAGAAAGTGTGTTAGCGGGTTCTTGAAAAATTACAAAGGTCGGTTTATGAGATATAAGAGTAGAAACGTGTCCGTGAATTTCTAACTGATGAGAATGGGCATTATAGAATTTTTAGAAAGGCTGTTAGTGGGTTTGTGAGAGATTAGAAAGGGTACTGATGGGTTCCTAGGAGACTTGAGAGTGTGTTAGTAGGCTCTTGAGTTATTAGAAACTGCCAAGGGGAGCTCAGAAGATATTAGAAAGAGCTCTAGTGTATTCATGACGGATTAGAAATTGCGCTAGTGGAATCATGAGGAATTACCAAGAGTTTTGCAGGATTGCGAGAGATTAGAAAAATTGTTAGGGGGTTCATGAGAGTTTAGAAAGACAATTAGAGATTTCCAAATGGATTATTAAGCACGTTAGTAGGTTCGTGATGAATTAGAAACCGTGTTAGATGGTTCAAGAAGAATTAGAAAGCTTGCTAGTGGATTCATGAAGAATTACAAAGCATGTTAGAAGGTTCTTGAAGAATTAGGAAGCGTGTTAGATGGTTCAATATAAATTAGAAACACAGAGTTCATGAGGAATTAGAAACGGCGTTAGCGGGATCATAAGAAATTACAAAGGGTATTAGTGGGTTCATGAGGAATTAGAAAGTTTGCTAGTGTGTTATTAGTATGTTTAGTAGAGATTGTTAAGTGCGTTAGTGGTTCCTGAATAATTAATAGTATGTAAGTATCTGAGTGATTACATAGGTTTTTGAAGGATTAGAAACTAGGTTTTTGTGTTCTTGAATGATTAGAAAATGGGTTAGTGGGTTCTTAAGGGATTTGAAAGTATGTTTGGGGGTTTCTGAGTGATTTGAAAGCGAATTAGCTGGTTCCTGAATGATTAAAAAGTTGGTTAGCGTGTTCCTGAGATATTAGAAATTGGGTTTTGGGTTTCTGAATGATTGGATAATGGGCATTTCATCGCATATTTCGACGTTTTGCAGCAGTTTGAAGGCTTTTCAGACAAACCTTATTTTTTTTGCAAAAATAGTTACTGGTGATTAGAAAGTGGGTTAACGGGTTTCCGAATGATTAGAAATTTGGTTATCGGGTTCCTGAATGATTAGAAAGTGGGTTAGCTGGTTCATGAGTGATTAGAAAGTGGGTTAGCGGGTACCTGAATGATTTCGTAATGTAGGATCCTCAAGATCAACGTTTATGGTCTCACAATCACTCAACGTTCGGTCTGAACTAGCTCACAATCACTCAAAGTTCGGTGTGAACTAGCTCACAATCACTGAAAGTTCGGTGTGAACTAGCTCACAATCACTCAAAGTTCGGTGTAAACTAGCTCACAATCACTGAAAGTTCGGTGTGAACTAGCTCACAATCACTCAAAGTTCGGTGTAAACTAGCTCACAATCACTGAAAGTTCGGTGTGAACTAGCTCACAATCACTCAAAGTTCGGTGTAAACTAGCTCACAATCACTGAAAGTTCGGCGTGAATTAGCTCACAATCAATGATCGTTGTGAACTTGCTCACAATCACTCAACGTTCGGTGTGAACTAGCTCACACAATTACAAAGTCACTCTCAGGTAATACTGTCTCTTTTATTACAAACGTGAAAGTCAGGCTGAGCTCTGAGTTTAAACGCGGATTAAAGTGCGGCGCTTGGTACTCAAGTGCGGCGCTTGGTACTCAAGTGCGGCGCTTGGTACTCAAGTGCGGCGCTTGGTACTCAAGTGCGGCGCTTGGTACTCAAGTGCGGCGCTTGGTACTCAAGTGCGGCGCTTGGTACTCAAGTGCGGCGCTTGGTACTCAAGTGCGGGGCTTGGTACTCAAGTGCGGCGCTTGGTACTCAAGTGCGGCGCTTGGTACTCAAGTGCTGCGCTTGGTACTCAAGTGTGGCGCTTGGTACTCAAGTGTGGCGTTTGGTACTCAAGTGTGGCGCTTGGTACTCAAGTGCGGCGCTTGGTACTCAAGTGCGGCGCTTGGTACTCAAGTGCGGCGCTTGGTACTCAAGTGCGGCGCTTCGTACTCAAGTGCGGCGCTTTGTACTCAAGTGTGGCGCTTGGTACTCAAGTGTGGCGCTTGGTACTCAAGTGCGGCGCTTGGTACTCAAGTGCGGCGCTTGGTACTCAAGTGTGGCGCTTGGTACTCAAGTGTGGCGCTTGGTACTCAAGTGCGGCGCTTGGTACTCAAGTGCGGCGCTTGGTACTCAAGTGCCGCGCTTGGTACTCAAGTGCGGCGCTTGGTACTCAAGTGCGGCGCTTGGTACTCAAGTGCGGCGCTTGGTACTCAAGTGCGGCGCTTGGTACTCAAGTGCGGCGCTTGGTACTCAGTGCCGCGCTTGGTACTCAGTGCGGCGCTTGGTACTCAGTGCGGGCTTGGTACTCAAGTGTGCGCTTGGTACTCAAGTGCGGCGCTTGGTACTCAAGTGCGGCGCTTGGTACTCAAGTGCGCGTTGGTACTCAAGTGCGCGCTTGGTACTCAAGTGCGGCGCTTGGTACTCAAGTGCGCGCTTGGTACTCAAGTGCGGCGCTTGGTACTCAAGTGCGGCGCTTGGTACTCAGGGTGCGGAGCTTGGTACTCAAGTGCGGCTGGACTGCCGTTGGTACTCAGTGCCGGCGCTTGGTACTCAAGTGCGGCGCTTGGTACTCAGCGAGCTTGACGGCGCGCTTGGTACTCAAGTGCGGCGCTTGGTACTCAGTGCGGCGCTTGGTACTCAAGTGTGGCGCTTGGTACTGGCAGTGGCGCTTGGTACTCAAGTGGCGTCGGGCGCTTGGTACTCAAGTGCGGCGCTTGGTACCAGTGCGGCGCTTGGTACTGCAAGTGCGGCGCTTGGTACTCAAGTGCGGCGCTTGGTACTCAAGTGCGGCGCTTGGTACTCAAGTGCGGCGCTTGGTACTCAAGTGCCGCGCTTGGTACTCAAGTGCGCGCTTGGTACTCAAGTGCCGCGCTTGGTACTCAGTGCGCTTGGTACCAGGCGCGCTTGGTACTCAAGCTGCCGCGCTTGGTACTCAAGTGCGCGCTTGGTAGGGCCTCAAGTGCGGCGCTTGGTACTAAAGTGCGGAGCTTGGTACTCAAGTGCGGCGCGTGGTACTCAAGTGCGGCGCTTGGTACTCAGTGCCGTTCTTGGTACTCAAGTGCGGCGCTTGGTACTCAAGTGCGGCGCATGGTACTCAAGTGTGGCGCTTGGTACTCAAGTGCGGCGCTTGGTACTCAAGTGCGGCGCTTGGTACTCAAGTGCCGCGCTTGGTACTCAAGTGCGGCGCTTGGTACTCAAGTGCGGAGCTTGGTACTCAAGTGCCGCGCTTGGTACTCAAGTGTGGCGTATGGTACTCAAGTGCGGCGCTTGGTACTCAAGTGCGGCGCTTGGTACTCAAGTGCAGCGCTTGGTACTCAAGTGCGGCTCTTGGTACTCAAGTGCCGCGCTTGGTACTCAAGTGCGGAGCTTGGTACTCAAGTGCGGAGCTTGGTACTCAAGTGCGGCGCTTGGTACTCAAGTGCGGCGCTTGGTACTCAAGTGCCGTGCTTGGTACTCAAGTGCGGCGCTTGGTACTCAAGTGCGGCGCTTGGTACTCAAGTGTGGCGCTTGGTACTCAAGTGCGGTGCTTGGTACTCAAGTGCGGCGCTTGGTACTCAAGTGCCGCGCTTGGTACTCAAGTGCGGCGCTTGGTACTCAAGTGCGGAGCTTGGTACTCAAGTGCCGCGCTTGGTACTCAAGTGTGGCGTTTAATACTCAAGTGCGGCGCTTGGTACTCAAGTGTGGCGCTTGGTACTCAAGTGCGGGGCTTGGTACTCAAGTGCGGCGCTTGGTACTCAAGTGCCGCGCTTGGTACTCAAGTGCGGAGCTTGGTACTCAAGTGTGGAGCTTGGTACTCAAGTGCAGCGCTTGGTACTCAAGTGCGGCGCTTGGTACTCAAGTGCGGCGCTTGGTACTCAAGTGCGGCGCTTGGTACTCAAGTGCGGCGCTTGGTACTCAAGTGCGGCGCTTGGTACTCAAGTGCGGCGCTTGGTACTCAAGTGTCGCGCTTGGTACTCAAGTGCGGAGCTTGGTACTCAAGTACGGAGCTTGGTACTCAAGTGCGGCGCTTGGTACTCAAGTGAGGCGCTTGGTACTCAAGTGAGGCGCTTGGTACTCAAGTGCGGTGCTTGGTACTCAAGTGCGGCGCTTGGTACTCAAGTGCGGCGCTTGGTACTCAAGTGCGGCGCTTGGTACTCAAGTGCGGCGCTTGGTACTCAAGTGCGGCGCTTGGTACTCAAGTGTGGCGCTTGGTACTCAAGTGCGGCACTTGGTACTCAAGTGCGGCGTTTGGTACTCAAGTGCGGCGCTTGGTACTCAAGTGCCGCGCTTGGTACTCAAGTGCGGAGCTTGGTACTCAAGTGTGGCGTTTGGTACTCAAGTGGTAGCAGGGACGGGTCACAACCACCAGGACATCAAGATCGATTCCCCGGCGCAGAAGGATGGGACGGATAAAGTTCCTTGCATCTGCTGCCTCTGTTTATATAACAATTACTCTGTCCATGTAGAGCACAACATATTCTCATATTCTTCCTCATATTCTTCCTCATATTCTTCCTCATTCTTATTAAAAAAATAAGAGTGATGTTTTAAAACTGCTGAGAGGCGGAAATGTGTTAAAGTGGATATTCAGAGTTAATGTAGAGGAATAAGTAGGAGAGAGGAAGACCCCACTCCTAAGACAGTGTTGGTTAGGTCTTAGTCGCCCTTTCACAGTGAAACCAGTTAAGAGGGAGGGTGAGAGGGAGAGATAGAGGGGGAAGGGAGAAAAGAGAGAAAATGTGAGAAGGCAGTGCATATCCATAGTGCCTTCACACTGCTATATCAGGGCTGGGGAACTTTATCTAGAAGTTTTGAAGTTTGGGCAAGTTTTTAATGACGTCTCCCACGGAGCAATTATCCCCCGGGGTGGAGAGAAATTACCTAATTTTCCAGGTGATTTATTCTGTCCTTTCTATTGAGATCCATTAACACAATATTATCTAACATAAGGTCAATTAGCCCTATGACAATTCGACTTTTTTCTGGAGAGAAATTAGTTAACTGGACTGTTTATTATCATTATTATTAGTATTAGAATTACTGGTATCGGCAGATGAGTGTCTCAGTTAAAGGCGGAAAATATTCACACTATTCTAATGTCCATGTTCCTCCATCAAAGAAATATATTTCATGATATTCAGTTTCAGTTTTTTCTCGCAATAATAACTTTCCACTCGTTGCTTCATAAGCTAACATTGCAAGCTCTGCCTGAGGTGGATATCCTTTTTAGTATATACTTAGACTTTCCTTTCAACCCATATTTAAGGGATTAAAGTTCCATTAACTGGAAGTCTTGTTATTGGAATATAGGGCCCTTGACTCTTTGCGCCGTATTGAGCCCTATTAGCTAGTAGTGTACAGTTGATATCAGCCTTTGTGACTCTCGTGTAGTCGATTGGCTTCAAATCTCCCATACAAAGTAAATTCTAAAAGAATGACAACTACAGTTGAGTGAGTGACTGGACAACAGCTGTGCTTGATATTCTCGCTAACTAGACAAGGCGACATAAAAGTTATAACAACTTCGTGGAATATTTCATATTTATGGTGGTGTTGTCGCTTTGTGAGGATTCCGACGGCCGATTCTCTTTAAGAAAGTTTAAATGAGGAAATGTTTTCCAGTGTTTTGTGTTTGTGACGGTGTTAGGGCTGTGTTATGTATGTGTGATGGTGTTATATGTGAGTGTGTAACGGTGTTTTGACGGTGTCGTGAGTGGAGATGATGTTACGGCGGTGTCATGGGTGTATGGCAGTGTTAAGGTATAATGTTGTGTGCGACAAGAATAATGTCTCATTAACATCCTGTCATGAAGAGATACGCTGTTTGCAGTGACAAAAGTATTAGTCATATAATGATCCATTTACGGAATATTTTTTTCATGTAAGGAAGAGCGTTCCTTGGTTACTGATCCGCTCTGTTAGCCATCTTAAGATATTTTGCAAACTATGTAAATGAAGAGACATGTGGGAACGACCCAAGCTTAGCCAGGATTGAGCCAACATGATATCTGTGGAATCTTGTTGATATATCATGATGGGTAGAACAACAAAAATTCATTTCATTGAAGAATTATGTGCCTTATTAGAGCTGGGTAGACGTGGAAAGATGTTCTCGTGTTACCCAGGATGCCTTCTACACCACACATGACTGAATTTCATTCATTCACCACAACGTATAATCTACCCGTTGCCAAGATCCGGTACAACAACGAAGCCATAATCAGTTCACTCCAAAGTGAAAGCCATGAAGAAATTCCAGTTAGGAACACAATGTGAAATCACAATCTGCTTCGCAAAGCTCACTTTAGCCTGCCATATCATCCCTGCATCTGCCTTTGATAAAAAAAGAAACGTATATTTTACCTTACCTCTGCTACCCTTGTTCATTTAGCAGTAAATAGGTACCTGGGTGTTAATAGACTGTTGTGCGTGGCATCCTGGGAAAAGGAATGGAAGTATACCTTAGAAAGAGCTGGGCCTTGAAATGAGCTTTCAAGCCCTTTCTTTATTTCTCACATTATCAAGAAACTGTCAGCACTCAGTGGACTACGAAAGAGATTTGAAATGCTTAACAATTCGCAAACAGGCGAAATTATTTACAAACATTGTCTCTACGTCCACAGCAGGACTCGAACCTGCAAACTCTGTATCAGAGTCCACAATACTTTACCAAGGAGCCAGACCCCAGATAAGTATATATATATATATATATATATATATATATATATATATATATATATATATATATATATATATATATATATATATATATATGGCTGAGCTGTGTGGCAGCTTGGTCTCGTCTAGCTGGTGTACGGTCGTTAATTGATTTAGTTGGACTTGAGTCCTGGAAATGGGAAGTACAATGCCTGCACTTTAAAGGAGGGGTCTGAGATAGTGACAGCTGGGAGAGACTTTTCTCAGCTGTAGTATCTGAGCTCCTCTGCAAAGACAGTGATTATGTATGAGTGTGGTGAAAGTGTTGAATGATGATGAAAGTTTTTTTTTTGGGGATTTTCTTTCTTTTTGGGTCACCCTGCCTCGGTGGGAGACGGCCGACTTGTTGAAAAAAAAAAAAAAAAAAAAAAAAAAATATATATATATATATATATATATATATATATATATATATATATATATATATATATATATATATATATATATATATATATATATAGGGTGCAAAGCAACGCAGGTAGCTTTACCTGCATTTCTGTCATCGTGTTTGGCCTCCTGTGGATTAGTCAAGAAGATTGTCCCCGAACGCTTGAGAGGTGTGGTGGGAGCTCAGGACCCCAGGTTCATTGAAGCAGCCGAGTGATGGGACATCACTCGGCAGTAGACCAGCTCCTCCCAAAGAGCACAAACAGTCCCACTGGGACAAACCGATCATGGAAAAAATTTGCAAACACAATGCTCACCAACGCTTCAGGAAAGGACAAAGCTCGTCTCCTAGCGGTGAAGGCACCACACTCAGGAGATTTCCTTCTAGCTGTTCCCAATTTCTCTCTGGGCACTCGACTCGACCCACAGGCCATTCGGATTGGTTTTGCTCTTCGCTTAGCCGCCCCCAAACTCACCGAACATAGGTGTATTTGCGGCAGGGCGACGGCTGATCAATTCGGACTTCATGGTCTCGTGTGTCACACATCAGAAGGGAAGTACGCTAGACATGATGAGGTCAACGACATCATAAAGAGAAGCCTCGCCACAGCCCGTTGCCCAGCTCAACGAGAACCCCAAGTGCAGAGGTCTGATGGAAGTCAAAAAGCGTCCTGATGGAGCCACTATGCTACCCTGGAAGGATGGTAAGCAGATTACTTGGGACTACACCTGTGCTGCTACAATGGCAGACACCTACTTGCCATACTCCGCAGCCGAAGCGAGTGGAGCTGCCAGCCACAGGGAGACCCAGAAGACTCGCAAATATGAAGACCTTCCCCCTTGTTATAACTTCATCCCAATAGGGTCGGAGACCCTTCGAGCATGGGGCAAGTGTGCTCTAAAGTTTCTCAAAGAGCTGGGTGAGAAACTCATCATAGAAACCAGGGACCACAGGGCGACCAACTTCCTCTTTCAGAGTCTCAGTGTGGCGATCCAGAGGGGAAATGCCTGCAGCGTTCTGGGCACGCGGCCCACTGGGAGCTGGACGAAGTATTTGACATGTAGCTCTGAGTTGTTATCTATGTTGTTTTACTCCCTATTGTATTCTTGTCAATGTATTTTGGTAATGTATTTTGTCTTGAAATAAAGTTTATATATAAAAGATGGGGTGGTAGGGAAAGTGGAATATCAAATGGCTTCATAAAGAAATCTAAATATTCTTCCTTGAAGCCTTTTTATCCACCAGAGGTGGACCCCATCCTATATATATATATATATATATATATATATATATATATATATATATATATATATGTCGTGCCGATTCAATTTGACTAGACGTATTTTGCCTCCCCCTCTCGAGTACTCTCCAAGTCTCTGAGAATTTGTCATCTACGTCACTTCGACCTTCCCGCCTGTTACATTGATGATAGTTTGAATCTCCTGTTTTTTTCCACCTGAAACTCATGGTTAATCAACGACCTCTTTCTCACCTCTCACACTTCCTTTCTCTCTAGATTTCAGTATCTGTTTTCAGCGTGCGTGTGTGTGTGTGCGTGTGTGTGTGTGTGTGTGTGTGTGTGTGAGTGTGAGTGTGTGTGTGTGTGTGTGTGAGTGTGAGTGTGTGTGTGCACGCATTTCATCTGAGGTAAGTGAAGTGAAGACAGGACTGACCACTCGTCTAAGTCTTCCAGCTGCTTCCAGTTGTAAATATCGGTAAGCTGTCATTCAAGCAACCAGACTTGGCACGCAATTTACAATAAAGTTCAGGTCAGACCGACATGCACAACACTGACAGCGCCACTGACAGCACCACTGACAGCGCCACTGACAGCGCCACTGACAGCAACCTTCATTAAAATCAGCTTTGAGCTGAATCTTCACAAGAAAGCTCAGGTGAATAGTTGAAGCATAACCATCTTAGGACAGCAGCTCTGACAACAGCTCTGACAAAAACAATTACAGCAGATCTGACAGCATATCCGACAGCTTTGAGAGAAGCACTAACAGCAGCCCCTCAGAGAACACATGCTGTCATCACCTCAGAGCTGCCGCTAAATAAACTATTGGCTGCTTCATCAGAAATATTCAGTGGAACATGAATCAAAACACACACACACACACACACACACACACACACACAACCACAAATAGGTGAGTACAGACACACACAAACGCACACACAGACACAAACACACACAGAAAAATACTCACACAGACACACTCACACTCACAAACACACTCAGACACACAACATACTCACACAGACACACTCACACTCACAAACACACGAAGACACACAACATACTCACACAGACACACTCACACTCACAAACACACGCAGCCACACAACATACTCACACAGACACACTCACACTCACAAACACACGCAGACACATAACATACTCACACAGACACACTCACACTCACAAACACACGCAGACACACAACATACTCACACAGACACACTCACACTCACAAACACACGCAGACACACAACATACTCACACAGACACACTCACACTCACAAACACACGCAGACACACAACATACTCACACAGACACACACTCACAAACACACGCAGACACACAACATACTCACACAGACACACTCACACTCACAAACACACGCAGACACACAACATACTCACACAGACACACACTCACAAACACACGCAGACACACAACATACTCACACAGACACACTCACACTCACAAACACACGCAGACACACAACATACTCACACAGACACACTCACACTCACAAACACACGCAGACACACAACATACTCACACAGACACACACTCACAAACACACGCAGACACACAACATACTCACACAGACATACTCAGACTCACAAACACACGCAGACACACAACATACTCACACAGACACACTCACACTCACAAACACACGCAGACACACAACATACTCACACAGACACACATCACAAACACACGCAGACACACAACATACTCACACAGACACACTCACACTACAAACACACGCAGACACACAACATACTCACACAGACACACTCACACTCACAAAACAGCAGACACACAAATCACAGACACACATCCAAACACACAGCACACAAATACTACACGAAATCACTCAACAACGGCAAACATACTCACACAGACACACTATCAAAACAGCGACAAATATCACAGACACAACTCAAACACACGGAACACAAATCTCACACAGACACTCACCTCACAAACACAGAACACAAATACTCACACAGACACCTCACACTCAAAACACACAGACAACACATACACAGACACTCACTCAAAACACGCACAAATACTCACACAGACACTCCTAAAACACCGACACAAAATCACAGACACACACTCACAAACACAGCACAACAACATCTCACACAACACACTACACTCAACACACAGCACAAAATCTACACGACAACCACTAAACACACGACACACAACATCACACGACACATACTCACAAACACAGACACAACATACTCACAAGACACACTCACACTCAAACACGCAGACACACAACATACTCACACAGACCTCACACTCACAAACACACCGCACACAACATACTCCACAGACACCTCACACCACAAACACACGGACACAACATACTCACACAGACACACACTCACAAACACACGCAGACACAAAATACTACACAGACATCACACTCCAAACAACGCAGACACACAACATACTCACACAGAAACTCACACCACAAACTCACACACACACTCCACCAGACACACACCACAAACACACAGACCAACTCACACAGCACACTACTCACAAACACACGCAGACACACAACAACTCCACAAACCGCAACACACAACCACACGAGCACCAATACAAACCACCAGACACACAAACTCACACAGACACACCCACACAACACACCAACACACAACATACTCCACAGACACTACACCCCAAACACACGCAGACACACACATACTCACACAGACACTCACACTCACAAACACACGCAGACACACAACATACTCACACAGACTCACACTCACAAACACACGCAGACACACAACATACTCACACAGACACACTCACACTCACAAACACACGCAGACACACAACATACTCACACAGACACTCACACTCACAAACACACGCAGACACACAACATACTCACACAGACACACTCACACTCACAAACACACAGACACACATACTCACAGATCACACTCACAAACACACGCAGCACACAACATACTACACACACTCACACTACAACACACGCAGACACACAACATACTACACAGACAACTACACTCACAACACTCAGACACAAATACTCACAGACACACTACACTCACAAACAACTGACACAACATACTCACACAGACACACTCACTCACAAACACACCAGACACACAACATACTCACACAGACACACTCACACTCACAAACACACGCAGACACACAACATACTCACACAGACACATATCACAAACACAGCAGACACAAACATACTTCAACAGACACACTCACATCACAAACACACGCAGCCACAACATACTCACACAGAACACTCACATCACAAACACACGCAGACACACAACATACTCACAAGACACACACCACAAACACACTCAGACACACATACTCACACAGACACACCACACTCAAAACACACGCAGACACACAACATACTACACAGACACACTCACACTCACAAACACACCAGCACACAACATACTACACAGACACACTCACACTCACAAACACACGCAGACACACAACATACTCACAGACACACTCACACTCACAAACACACGCAGACACACAACATACTCACACAGACACACTCACACTCACAAACACACGCAGACACACAACATACTCACACAACACACTACACTCACAAACACACGCAGACACAACATACTCACACAGACACACTCACTACAAACACACCAGACACAACATACTCACACAGACACCTCACACTCACAAAACAGCAGACACAAACATACTCACACAGACACTACACTCACAAACACACGCAGACACACAACATACTCACACAGACACACTACACTCACAAACACACCAGACACACAACATACTCACACAGACAACTCACTCACAAACACACGCAGACACACAACATACTCACACAGACACCACACTCACAAACACACGCAGACACAACATACCACACAGACACACTCACACTCACAAACACACAGACACAACATACTCACACAGAACACTCACACTCACAAACACACGCAGACACACAACATACTCACACAGAAACACCACTCACAAACACACCAGACACACAACATACTCACACAGACACACTACACTCACAAACACACGCAGACACACAACATACTCACACAGACACCCCTCACAAACACACGCAGCACAAAATACTCACACAGACACACTACACTCACAAACACACCAGACACACAACATACTCACCAGACACACTCACACTCACAAACACACGCAGCACACAACATACTCACACAGACACACTCACACTCACAAACACACGCAGACACACAACATACTCACACAGACACACTCACACTCACAAACACACGCAGACACACAACATACTCACACAGACACACTCACACTCACAAACACACGCAGACACACAACATACTCACACAGACACACTCACACTCACAAAAACACGCAGACATACAACATACTCACACAGACACACTCACACTCACAAACACACCCAGACACACAACATACTCACACAGACACACTCACACTCACAAACACACGCAGACACACAACATACTCACACAGACACATTAGTTGACAAACAGTCACATTCTCATTTTCATAAACTACTCCCCTTACCACAACTATCTCTCACTGTCTCACCGAAGCAACACTTACCACAACTATCTCTCACTGTATCACCAAAGCAACACTTACCACAACTATCTCTCACTGTCTCACCAAAGCAACACTTACCACAACTATCTCTCACTGTCTCACCAAAGCAACACTTACCACAACTATCTCTCACTGTCTCACCAAAGCAACACTTACCACAACTATCTCTCACTGTCTCACCAAAGCAACACTTACCACAACTATCTCTCACTGTCTCACCAAAGCAACACTTACCACAACTATCTCTCACTGTCTCACCTAAGCAACATTTACCACAACTATCTCTCACTGTCTCACCAAAGCAACACTTACCACAACTATCTCTCACTGTCTCACCAAAGCAACACTTAACACAACTATCTCTCACTGTCTCACCTAAGCAACATTTACCACAACTATCTCTCACTGTCTCACCAAAGCAACACGTACGACAACTATCTCTCACTGTCTCACCAAAGCAACACTTACCACAACTATCTCTCACTGTCTCACCAAAGCAACACTTACCACAACTATCTCTCACTGTCTCACCAAAGCAACACTTACCACAACTATCTCTCACTGTCTCACCAAAGCAACACTTACCACAACTATCTCTCACTGTCTCACCAAAGCAACACTTACCACAACTATCTCTCACTGTCTCACCAAAGCAACACTTACCACAACTATCTCTCACTGTCTCACCAAAGCAACACTTACCACAACTATCTCTCACTGTCTCACCAAAGCAACACTTACCACAACTATCTCTCACTGTCTCACCAAAGCAACACTTACCACAACTATCTCTCACTGTCTCACCAAAGCAACACTTACCACAACTATCTCTCACTGTCTCACCAAAGCAACACTTACCACAACTATCTCTCACTGTCTCACCAAAACAACACTTACCACAACTGTCTCTCACTGTCTCACCAAAGCAACACTTACCACAACTATCTCTCACTGTCTCACCAAAGCAACACTTACCACAACTATCTCTCACTGTCTCACCAAATCAACATTTACCACAACTATGTCTCACTGTCTCACCAAAGCAACACTTACCACAACTCTCTCTCACTGTCTCACCAAAGCAACACTTACCACAACTATCTCTCACTGTCTCACCAAAGCAACACTTACCACAACTATCTCTCACTGTCTCACCAAAGCAACACTTACCACAACTATCTCTCACTGTCTCACCAAAGCAACACTTACCACAACTATCTCTCACTGTCTCACCAAAGCAACACTTACCACAACTATCTCTCACTGTCTCACCAAAGCAACACTTAAAACAACTATCTCTCACTGTCTCACCAAAGCAACACTTACCACAACTATCTCTCACTGTCTCACCAAAACAACACTTAAAACAACTATCTCTCACTGTCTCACCAAAGCAACACTTACCACAACTATCTCTCACTGTCTCACCAAAACAACACTTAAAACAACTGTCTCTCACTGTCTCACCAAAACTCTGAGAGAGATAACTGTGTATCAGAGGACAACTGTAATGGTTTTTATAATGCACAAACTACCTTCACCATTGTAGGGAAACTTGAGTAAGACATCCATGAAATTTTGTGATGTACATCCGTCACAGTACATGTACACTTGTCACAGTACGTGTAGACTCGTCACAATACGTGTACATTCGTCACATTACGTGTACACCCGTCACAGTACGTGTACACCCGTCACAGCACGTGTACATCCTAAGTGCACCTCACTTAGCGTGTGCACAATCACCATGTACACCCGTCACAGTACATGTACACCCTCCACGTACACCTTTACAATGCTTGTACACATAGACTTCAACTAAGAATATTTAAAGTCAGTAAAGTAAATCAAGCGAAATCCTCTGACTTTTTTTCTGTTATCTTATGCAATAAAGTCATAATAACAAGAAAAAAAAAATATTGTGAAACGTCGCATATTCCCACGACCCTCGTGGAGAAACTTGCTCACATTATTGAATATTTATACGTGTCCGCCAGAGCCTTGAACCTCTCCGCGTGAGCCCTGAAGCTCTCCGTGTGAGCCCTGAACATCTCCGAGCGATCCTTGAACCTCTCCGCGTGAACTTTGAACCTCACCGAGCGATCCTTAAACCTTTCCGAGCGAGCCTTGAACCTCTCCGAGCGAGCCTTAAACCTCTCCGAGCGAGCCTTAAACCTCTCCGAGCGAACCTTGAATTTCTCCGCGTTATCTTTGAAACTTTCCGAGCGAGCCCTGAACTCTCAGCGTGACCCCTGAGCCTCTCCGTGCGAGACCTGAACCTATCTGCCTGAGCCCTGAACCTCCCAATGGAGCCTCGAACCTCTCCGTGCGAGCCCTGAACCTCTCCTCATGAACCCTGAACTTCTCGTGAGCCCTGAACCTCACCTCGTGTGCCCTGAACCTCTCCTGAGCCCCCCTGAACATCTCCTCGTGAGCCCTGAACATCTCGTGAGCCCTGAACCTCTCCTCCTAAGCCCTGAACATCTCCTGAGCCCTGAACATCTCCTCGTGAGCCCTGAACATCTCCTGAGCCCTGAACATCTCGTAAGCCCTGAACATCTCCTCGTGAGCCCTGAACATCTCCTGAGCCCTGAACCTCTCCTCGTGAGCCCTGAACCTCTCCTCCTGAGCCCTGAATCTCCATCATCTTGCAACTTCAGAAATAACTTCAAAACTCTTAAAAACTTTCAGCAAGTATTGAAACTTAAGTATGAACTCTGGCCTGATAATAGAGCCCTAGAACAGCATTTCTGGGGGAAAAACATTCCACTTTATAGAAACAAATAGGCCGAACTTAGGCCTATACCTTCGTACCAAGCGAGGAGTAGTGCTCTAGCGCTCCTAATAAGAGACCAGCAGTGCTCTATTTTCTATAGAAATTCGACAGCAATGTTCTATATACATCTGGTGCCTCTCTACCAGCGACCAACGTAAATATCTCCCAGACAATTGATTTTCTTCGTCCTGATACTAATCTTCAATACAGTTCTTCAATCCTAATTGAAATTAAACTTCTCCTTAATAATTTCCCAGTGACTCCATTGAAAGAGTTGGTAATAGATACTGTTTAAATGGCCTCTGGTTCCAGCTCTGCTGGAACCTCTGAGATGGGAGACTCAAACATATTTTTCAACTGCCTAAAAGGTACTGAACATTTTGTGCGACCGTCCGAGAGAATGTTCTCTGGGATAACCACGAGGTCATTCACGATTTCATCCGCGAGGTCACTCACGAGGTCACGCAAGAAGTCACCCACGAGGTCATCCCAAGGTCACAAGAAGCCACCTACGAGGTCACACAAGAGGTCACCCACTAGATCACTCACCAGGTCACACAAGAGATCACCCACGAGGTCACACAAGGGGTCACCCACTAGGTCACGAGATCACACAAGAGGTCAAGCATGAGGTCACCCACGCGGCCACCCATGAAACCTGGACGGTGACATGAGAGCTGAAGAGGAAATCTTATAAAAAGTTTGCAAATCAGAACGAAGACAGAACTGAGGAGGTAGTAAACAATGAGAATGAAGCAAGAGTGAAGGAAGAACTGAGGAGGTAGTAAACAATGAGAATGAAGCAAGAGTGAAGGAAGAACTGAGGAGGTAGTAAACAATGAGAATGAAGCAAGAGTGAAGGAAGAACTGAGGTAGTAAACAATGAGAATGAAGCAAGAGTGAAGGAAGAACTGAGGAGGTAGTAAACAATGAGAATGAAGCAAGAGTGAAGGAAGAACTGAGGTAGTAGTAAACAATGAGAATGAAGCAAGAGTGAAGGAAGAACTGAGGAGGTAGTAAACAATGAGAATGAAGCAAGAGTGAAGGAAGAACTGAGGAGGTAGTAAACAATGAGAATGAAGCAAGAGTGAAGGAAGAACTGAGGAGGTAGTAAACAATGAGAATGAAGCAAGAGTGAAGGAAGAACTGAGGAGGTAGTAAACAATGAGAATGAAGCAAGAGTGAAGGAAGAACTGAGGTAGTAAACAATGAGAATGAAGCAAGAGTGAAGGAAGAACTGAGGAGGTAGTAAACAATGAGAATGAAGCAAGAGTGAAGGAAGAACTGAGGTAGTAAACAATGAGAATGAAGCAAGAGTGAAGGAAGAACTGAAGAGGCAAGCTGGCAAATTGTTCATTTGTATCCTGTAGATCCGTTGACCTTTTAACCTGTAGACCTGAAGGTCCATTCACATGTAAACTTATAAACTCCAGATCCAACCTTTTAATAGTTCAAGGAACAGCTGCTGAAAATTGATTATTGTCTGGAAAGCCTTCCAGCCCCATCCCCAAACACCTTACTGCTTGGTGAGTTCAGCATAATTCTTCTAAAATAGAAGAATGTAGCATAAACAATCCCTGGAGGCAGCGCAGATGCAAAGTCACACTCATGAGCTGCTAAATATCTGCAATAAACACACCCAAAGTCAACGGATAGTGGAACCAACAAGACTGGAAAACACACTTGACCTTATTTTCAAAAATAATGAAGACCTGGTAAGAAACATAATATAAAAAAACGACTAATTCCGATGACAATCTAATCGAAGTTCGGACTTACATGAACAGGGGTCCTGACCATCAAAATACATGCAGCTATGATGGTATCTTCACCAAAATTCATCTTCAGCCACAAGAACATCAACTGGGATCAGGTGAACCATGTCTTAAATGAAACATTTTGGGAAGATATCTTAAATAACATGGATCCAAACCAGTGCCTTGAAAGGATCGACTTCCTGGCAGCTGAAGTATGTTCAAGGCATATTTTTTCTAGGAAAAAAGAGAAGAAGTAAACTGGGAAAGAGAAAGACGCTCCCTTTACAGAAGACTACGAAGAATTACAGCTCCTCAAGAACGCTAGATTATCTGATACACGGAAGGAAGCGTTGACTAGTGAAATGGAAAGCATATAGCTTAAGTTTAGGATTCACTCAGGATCTAGGAAAGACAGGAGGAGCTAAAAGCAATTAACGTTGAGCCCTTGCTCAGACAAGATGAGGTTTTCACAGATGACAAAGAAATGAGTCAATCTAAAGATCGACAAGCCAAATGATTGTTTATTAATGAGCCTCAAAACTCCTTCACTGTATGCCAAATTTATGACATTACCCTAACTCCACAAGACTTTAAGAAAGCTATTGACAACATGCCCATGCACTCAGCCCCAGGCCTAGACTCTTGAAACTGTGTTCATTAAGAATTGCAAGAAACCCCTTTCATGTGCCCAAAGTATAGTATGGAGAAGGAGCTTAGACATGGGTGAAATTCCATAGTCACTAGAAACAACGGATATAGCCCCTCTCCATGAAGGTGGCAGCAAAGCATTAGCTACGAACTATAGAACAATAGCTCTGACTTCCAACATCATAAAAATCTTTGAAAAAGTACTAAGAAGCATGGTTGCAAACCTCTTGAATTCCCAAAAACTGCACAATCCAGGGCAACATGCGTACAGAGCGGGTCACTCGTGCCTCTCGCAACTACTGGATCACTATGATATGGTCTTGGATGCACTGGAAGATAAACAGAATGCACAAACTTTCCAGAAGCCTTTGACAAGTGCGATCATGGTGTAATTGCGCACAAAATGCGTGCTAAAGGGATAACTGGCAAAGTGGGGAAATAGATCTTCAACTTTCTAACCAATTTAACACAAAGAGTAATGGTAAACATAGTTAAATCAGAAGCTGGCATAGTGAAAATCTCTGTTCCACAAGACACAGTACTCGTCCCTATCCTGTTACTCGTCGTCATATCAGACATAGAGATGTAATCCATAGCACCGTGTCATCCTTTGCAGACGATACTAGGATCTGCATGAGACTGTCATCCATTGAGGACACGGTTAACCTCCAAGAAGATATAAACAAAGTTTTCGAATGGGCAACAGAAAACAATATGATGTTCAATGAAGACAAATTCCAACTACTCCGTTATGGAAAACTGGAGGAAATAATAATTTGAACTGAGTATACTATGAACTCTAATCATATAATAAAGCGGAAAAGTAATGTGAGGGACCTGAGAGTGGTAATGTCTGAGGATCTCACTTTCAAGGATCACAACAGTGCCACGATCACAACTGCGAAGAAAATGATAGATGGATAATGGGAACGTTCAAAACATGAGATGCCAAGCCAATGATGATACTCTTTAAATCTCTCTAGGCTGGAATATTGCTTCACATTAACGTCTCCGTTCAAAGCAGGTGAAATTGCAGATCTAAAGAATGTACAGAGAACCTTTACTGCACATATAAGTTCCATCAAACACCATAACTACTGGGAACACTTGGAAGCACTTGACTTGTACTCGCTGGAACGCAGACGAGAGAGATATAATCTACACCTGAAAAATCCAAGAAGGAATTGTCAATAATCTACACACAGAAATCACTCCCTACGAAAACAAAAAATTGGGCAGGCGGTGCAAAATACCCCCAGTGAAAAGTAGAGGCGCCATTGGTACACTAAGAGAAAACACAATAAGTGTCCGGGGCCCAAGACTGTTCAACAGCCTCCCACCAGCCATAAGGGGAATTACCAATAGACCCCTGGCTGCCTTCAAGAGGGAGATGGACAGATACTTAAAGTCGGTGCCGGATCAGCCAGGCTGTGGTTCGTATGTTGGTTGATCCACCTAGAGGCCTGGTCGCGGACAGGGCCGCGGGGACGTTGATCCCCGGAATACCCTCCAGGTAGACTCCAGGTAGTTAGGCACCTGTAGACTTGTTACAGGAGTTCCTTCAGCCACTAGTCACGAACCTCCATTGTTAGTCTACTCAGATCACTAACACTGAGGTTCGTGACTCGATCACCGGTACGAGTGGAAACATTAGGACTTGTTTCAGTAAAACTCCTGCTGTTCCTATTCACCTAGCAGTAAGTAGGTACCTTGGTGTTAGCCGACTGGTGTGGATCGTATCCTGGGGGACAAAATTAACCTAATTGCAAGAAATGCTCTTCATAACCAAGTTCTTTCTATATAGTATGTCACTGATATCAGTTATGGTCTGTATAAGTTGTAACATGTAATTGTAGAAATAAAAATTCTAATAATGTATTATTATTATTATTATTATTATTATTATTATTATTATTATTATTATTATTATTATTATTATAATTATTATTATTATTATTATTATTATTATTATTATTATTATTATTATTATTATTATTAATGGTTGTAATTATCTACTCACGGAGTTCCTCTAAGGAATCTCGTTTCTTATATGTTTTTCCATACATATATTTTTAGAGATGTTAAGGAAATCTGTGGAAGTGATCAAGCGCTCATATCGACTTTCACGAAATATCGTTTATCGACTATCAACTCGTTAAAGTTAACGACAGTAGCATTAATATGGTCGTCTGAAACATTACAGACTTCGCTAATGATGTTGGGATCGGCGAATAATGTTGGGCTCGGCGAATAATGTTGGGCTCCACTAATGATGTTGATCCCTGCAAATAATGCTGGGTTCTGCAGATAATGTTGTGTCACTGACATACGGCAAAGTAAATTCTAGTAACTTAGAATGATAAAAAATATATTAACTTCGTTAATATATTTTCGTTAAATGATAGGTGATGTTTCTATGTGATCTGGTTAATCAGTTTCAAGCAGTCAGGCACAAAACCAGAAAATTTTGAAATGTAAATCTGGTTCAGTTCTTGAATCCAGATTTGTGTTCATTTCGTCGATCAAGCGTTGTAACTGGATAACTGGATAACTCTGATTCTGCTTGTTTTTGTGCCACCATTTATTGACCTGCTCTGATATGTAGCACGGGGCAGTGTCTGGCAAACAGTGTGTGGTGCCACGAGTCTTGTGGAATGTGAGGAATGGAGAACTGTCTTATATAGTGTATGTTGTCATGAATATTGTGGATATGAAGAGTGTTTTTTTAAGTACGTCTACAGTAGTGATGTTGGGTCTTATATTTCCCATTATCATTCGGTTCGCTTTGTGTATCTGTGTGTGGATGAACATAACAGGGGATATACACCTAGATGGTGTACGTATATTCATCACTGTATATACAGCGAGAGGAATATGTCTCTCAGTGCTTATATACCGATAGGTGGTGGTTGCTGGCCTGATCGATTAGGCTGTTAGTGCCCGCCGTCCGCAACTCTACCAATGCACCACAATCCTGCTGATCAGAAACTAATTTGAGGAATTTGTCGCGTTCTCTCTTAAAGACAGCCAGGGTTTTGTTGGTAATCTCCTTATTCATGAAGGGTGCTGAAGAGTCGTGGTCTCTTTACACTTATTTTATTCTCTCTCAGTATACTCATGACTTCCTTACTTTTCAGCCGAGGTATCTTGCACCGTCTGCCAAGCCTCTTGTGCACATATGTAGTAATTTCGGTGTGCAGGTTTGAGACCAATCTCTACAGCATCTTCCAGATATAGATTATGGAGTATCTTTCTCACCTACTGTACGTTTTAAGAGTACAGCTCAAGGAACTTCAAGTGCTCCCGATAATTTAGGTGCTTGACTGAATTTATACAAGTCGTGAAAGTTCTCTGCACATTCTCCAGCTTAGCAATTTCGCCAGTCTTAAAGGGGACAGTCAGTACTCAACAATATGCCGGCCTCGAGTGAACGACTGACCTCAAGAGTATCAGAGAATCATTATTGGCTTGACATCTCCTGTCTTGAAAGTTCTAGTTATCCAGTCTATCATTTCTCTTGCAGCTGCGATAACAACATTGTTGCCCTCCTTGAAGGTGAGATATTCTGATATTGATAAATTAGACACATGTGCAACACTTGGGTATCTTTAATGAGGAAAAGTTTCGCCACACAGTGGCTTCATCAGTCCATTCAAAGGAGAATAGTGAAGAACAGGAGGAGTTTGAGGTAATCAGTCCCTCAGCCTTGAGTCGATATAATAAGTCTATCAATCTTGAAAAGAATACAGCATATGTGCGAAGCAGTGGCTTATATACTGTAGACAGGTGAGGTGCAGCAGTCGTAGGCGGTATAACATTTGACAAATCCAAATGTGTAAGTAGGTCATGACTAAAGGTTAGGCAAGTGAAGAATTCCCTGTATAAAGATCCCAAGATGTTGCTGTGACTGACAGGAATGTAGATGAATATTTTCAAGATTGATGGACTGATTACATCGACTCAAGGCTGAGGGACTGATTACCTCAAACTCCTCTATTCTTCACCATTATTCTTTATATGAACTGATGAAGCCACTGTGTGGCGAAACATTTCCCCAATAAAGATACCCAAGTGTTGCACATGTGTCTAATTTATCAACTTGTCGGTTCTCTGAACCATTCATCTACATCTTCTGACATTATCACTCTCAGGGTTTTCTCACCGGCCGTTTCCCACCAAGACAGGGTGGCCCGAAAAATAAAAACTTTCATCATCATTCACTCCATCACTGTCTTACCAGAGGCATGCTTACACTACAGTTATAAAACTGCAATATTTAAAATCCCTCCTTCAGAGTGCCGGCACTGTACTTCCCATCTCCAGGACTCAAGTCCGGCTTGCCGGTTTCCCTGAATCTCTTCATAAATGTTACTTTGCTCACACTCCAACAGCACGTCAAGTATTAAAAACCATATGTCTCCATTCACTCCTATCAAATATGCTCATGCATGCTTGCTGGAAGTCCAAGCCCCTCGCACACAAAACCTCCTTTACCCCCTCCCTCCAATCTTTCATAGGTCGACCCCTACCCCGCCTTCCCTCCACTACAGATTTATACACTCTCGAAGTCATTCTACTTTGTTCCATCCTCTCTACATGTCCAAACCACCTCGACAACCCCTCCTCAGCCCTCTGGATAATAGTCTTGGTAATCCCGCACCTCCTCCTAATTTCCACACTACGAATTTGCTGCATTATATTCGCACCACACATTGATCTCAGACATGACATCTCCATTGCCTCCAGCCTTCTCCTTGTTGCAATATTCACCACCCATGCTTCACACCCATATAAAAGTGTTGGTATAATTATACTCTCATACATTCCTCTCTTTGCTTCCATGGACAAAGTTCTTTGTCTCAACAGACTCCTAAGTGCACCATTTACCCTTTTCCCCTCATCAATTATATGATTCACCTCATCCTTCATAGACCCATCTGCTGACACGTTCACTCCTAAATATCTGAATACATTCACCTCCTCCATACTCTCTCCCTCCAATCTGATATACAATCTTTCATCACCTAATCTTTTTGTTATCCTCATCACCTTACTCTTTCCTATATTCACTTTTAGTTTCCTTCTTTTACATACCCTACCAAACTCATCCACCAACCTCTGCAACTTCTTTTCAGAATCTCCCAAAAGCACAGTGTCATCAGCAAAGAGAAACTGTGACAACTCCCACTATGTGTTAGATTCTATATCTTTTAACCCCACACCTCTTGCCAACACCCGCGCATTCACTTCTCGTACAACCCCATCTATAAATATATTGAATAGCCATGGTGACAACACACATCCTTGTCTAAGGCCTACTTTTACTGGGAAATAATCTCCTCTCCTACATACTGGGATTGATGGGATAAAGATAGAAATGTTAAAAGCAGGTGCAGATATAGTTTTGGAGTGGTTGGTGCTATTATTTAATAAATGTATGGAAGAGGGTAAGGTACCTAGGGACTGGCAGAGAGCGTGTATTGTTCCTTTGTATAAAGACAAAGGGGACAAAAGAGAGTGCAACAATTATAGGGGAATAAGTCTGTTGAGTGTACCTGGTAAAGTGTATGGTAGAGTTATTATTGAAAGAATTAAGAGTAAGACAGAGAGCAGGATAGCAGATGAACAAGGAGGTTTTAGGCAAGGTAGGGGTTTTAAAGAGGTTTTTGTGGCATTTATGGATTTGGAAAAGGCGTATGACAGGGTGAATAGGGGGGCAATGTGGCAGATGTTGCAGTTGTATGGAATAGGAAGTAGGTTACTGAAAGCAGTGAAGAGTTTATAAGAGGGTAGTAAGACCTATTGAGTGGTTATAATATAGTTCTACATCCCAACTTTGTTTTAGTTTTAAACATGGTTTAGAACAGTCTACTTTGGGTTTACACTATTAACAGGTTATTTAATAAGATTTCACCTTCTCAGTTGTTTTACACCGTAACTGGAGTATTCAAAATAGTTTTATCTATAAACCAGGCTTTAAATCGGGATTTACACCTCAGAAAAAGCTTTCATTATCACAACGTTCCGATCTGTTAAAGCTCTATCAAGTCACATTTCTCTCCGTTTAGAGCTTTATGATTACTAATTAAGACACCACACAGATTGAATAATAGCTAGATAAAGCTCCTCACAAAGAGAACAAAACTTGATAAAGCTCTGCGAAGAGGCAAACTTGGCTTCATAAAGATCTACACAGGCCTGTTGGCCTATGACTCACGAAATAGTAATGACACGATTGCAAACAAACCATACCACGGGTGGGGTTCGAACCCGCGGTCGGAGAGTCTAAAAACTCCAGACCGTCGCGTAAGCCACTGGGCCAGCTAGCTTCAATAAGATTCATCCAACTAGGTATATTTCTACACCATAGGAAGGTTAGCATAGGCACCACTGTGTCCAAAAATGCTAGCTGGCCCAGTGGCTTACGCGACGGTCTTTAGTTTTGAGACTCTCTGACCGCGGGTTCGAACCCCACACGTGGTATGGTCTGTTGGCCTAGTATGGGCCAACAGGCCTGCTGCAGTGTTCCTCCTTTCTTATGTTCTCATGTTCTTATTTATACCTGACTCGAGGTAGAGAAATACACACCTCTAAAGTTACATCAAAAGAAGCACACTTCTAAGCATAAATACTCTTAGAGTTACACACCTTTTGATGTATATACACTGAGAGATGTACACCTCCCTGTGTATACACTGGCAGATATACATCTCTCAGTGTATACCTACTGAAAAAGACATATCACAAGGAGTATATTCACTAAGAGATGCACAACGGTTGGAGTCTATACACTGAGAAATAACCACCACCAAATGTGTATACACAGAGAAATATACCTCTTGTTGCACGTTCACCTTTTATATATATATATATATATATATATATATATATATATATATATATATATATATATATATATATATATATATATATATATATATATATATATATATATATATATATATATATATATATATATATATATATATATATATATATATATAGTGCGCTCCAACCTCTCATCCGAGCCAAAGCACCGTTCACCACCTCCCTGAATTCACCTCCCTAACCCTCTCTAAATCGTTACTGAACACTATCCCACACACCTTCAATTGATTCACACACTTCCATCCATCCCGTTCCCCTAACTGGCCCCCTACCCATCTTCCCACCTCCAACAATAACGATTTGCTTCTATTCACCCTCATACCCCTTAGTAAACCGAACCTACCAACCACCTCACTTATCCACCTCAAACCTCCTTCTGTATGTATTAAAAGAGTTGTATCATCTACATATCCAATAATATCTGTACATTTGGTCTCTGTCTTTCCCTGTGTCCCTTCACCACCCTCAACCAACCTAAAAAAGGGGTCCTGCAGAATAGCAAATAATATCTGTGATAGTGGGCAACCTTGCCTAATACCCTTTCCCATATTCACAGCCCACCCCAATTTACCATTTACCTGAATCCTAAAAACTGCCTCCTCGTACAATTGCCTCACCCATCCTACTACCTCCTCTCCAAATCCCATGCGCCTCATAATTTCCATTAAAACCCTCCTATTAACCCTATCATACGCAGTGGCCCAATCTATCCCCAGCACCCCACCCTCCTGACAACTTTCTATAAACCCCTTGATTCTCCTATGTCCCCTACGCATGCTCCTTCCCGGGATACCATATTGCCCTGTGTCCCTTCACCACCCTCAACCAACCTAAAAAAGGGGTCCTGCAGAATAGCAAATAATATCTGTGATAGTGGGCAACCTTGCCTAATACCCTTTCCCATATTCACAGCCCACCCCAATTTACCATTTACCTGAATCCTAAAAACTGCCTCCTCGTACAATTGCCTCACCCATCCTACTACCTCCTCTCCAAATCCCATGCGCCTCATAATTTCCATTAAAACCCTCCTATTAACCCTATCATACGCAGTGGCCCAATCTATCCCCAGCACCCCACCCTCCTGACAACTTTCTATAAACCCCTTGATTCTCCTATGTCCCCTACGCATGCTCCTTCCCGGGATACCATATTGCCCTTCATGCAACCAAGATCCCACTCCCCTTTTCAACCTATTCGCCAGTATGTTTGCGTATATCTTGTAGTCCGTACTCATTAATACAATTACCCTAAAATCTTTAAAGCTTCTCGCACCATCCTTCTTGGGCACTAACACTACCACTCCAGTACGAACTAAATCCTCCATAACCCCCCTCCCTTCATATCATTAAATACCTTAACCAGCACCTCTCTCAACACATCCCAAAACCTAACATACAATTCCCCAGGAAGACCATCCAACCCCGGCGTTTTCCCCATCCGTAAGCTTTTAACTGCATTCCACACTTCCTCCTCAGTGATGTCACCTTCTAGCTCCCTCCTCTCCTCTCTGCTCACTCTCTCATCAATACTTCCCAGAAATCCCCTTTCATCTCTTGACACCCCTGCCTCCTCCTCAAATTTTCTTGCAAACCATGCTTCCCCATACCTGCCTATTGCCTCAGTTGTGTTCAGGACTAGCCCCTCCGCAAAACCCCCCATCGCATCCTCCACTACAATCGCACCTATCGTCATCACTTCCCTCCTTCTCCTAAAGTTTCTCAAAACCACCTCCGACACCCTGTCTCCCCATAAAACCTCATCCATACCACTCCTCAACCGTAAAGCTTGAAACCTATCGTTTTGTATGTCCCTCAACTCCATACGCACCCTTTCCCTTTCCACTTCATGAACCCCCTCCCCCCCTATTCGGCCACTGTCCTTCAATAAACCCTCCAAATACCTCTGAATCCCATACCTATACCTAGCATCCTCTCTACAAACATTCATGAAAAAATCCTTTATTGCAGGCTTACCCCTATCGTTCCACCATTTTGCCACACCTCCCACCCCCCTACCCCCCTTCCACAACCCTCCCCACCACTCCTCAAATCCACCTCACCACCCAACCTACCCAAAATACTAACATTCAACTTCCAGTAACTTGCATACACCCTCACCGCACCCTCTTATCCTAGTTGTGCAATCACTCCCTTGTGATCCGAAAAACCAGCATCCACACACTCCACCTTCTCCACCTCAACAACCTTTGATACATAAATCCTATCCAACCGTGCCGCATGTGCACCTCTACTATATGTATATTCTACAAATTCTCTACCACAACCTACCACATCCACTACTCCTACCGCACACAACACCTCCCTAAGTATCTTCAAAATCGTCGCTGTACCTCTAGGCTCTACGTCCCTCACCCTTATAACACTATTCCAGTCACCCCCCAGAATGGCTACTTGAGGTAAACCCCGGAAGGCATAAATCAAATCAGACCTGACAAAATCAGACTTCTCTTTTAAGCAGGCTCCAGCTGGCATGTAAACCCCAACAAAACTAACTTGAACTGTTCCCCACCTCCCATCCACCCGTACCACCCTTCCCCCTCCCTCCTCCTCCCAAGAAACTAACTCGAAAGGACTACCCTCCCTAATACCCACTCTTGCCCCCCCCTTTTAAACAGGAAGTCTGACCCACAAACAACCTATAACCTTTCAATACCAAGTCCTCTCCACCCTTAAAATTATGTTCTTGAAAAAAACCCACGTCTATCCTATGTCTACCTAGCATCACCTCAACCCATCTTCTCTTGACCTCCTGTCGGAGGCCATTCATGTTCATTGTTAGACACCTGAAACAAAAGGCATCGGTTTCCCCTTCCTCTGCGGCTGCGTTCCCTCATTCTTTCCATTCCTCACTGCTGAAATGCCACTCCTCTTCCTAACTCCAGGTGCAGGTTGCACACTGCAACTATTGCAATCCCTAACCCCTCCCCCCTTACCCCTCACTACTTCAGTCCACGCCATTTTCCCCGGGCGTTGTCCCGGCGTAAGGACGTCATTTTCAGCTTCTTTCCCTGTCCTTTTCCTGGAATCACCTTTGTCCATGTTCATGTCTACTTCCTCACCAGGCCTATGTACCTCCACTTCAACCTGCACCTCCCGTGCATCCTCACTGTCACTCCTAGAGCCGTCCACTGGCCCTGGCTTTCCATCCTTCTGTTTATCTACAATATCACTGTTTACAAAATCCAACACCTCACTTCCTATTAGATCACCCAGATCCTTCAAAATCTCCTACGCCATACTGTCTCCCTTACCACTCTCACTCTCCTTCGGATTGCTGTCCTCAGGAATCTCTTCCACTGCTTCCTGCCTCCTCCGTTGATTCCTTTCCTCATCCTCGTCAACCTCTGCACTCCAACGGGAGGGCTCCGTTTCTGCTTCCCTCACCCTATGTTCCTCATTGTCCTTGCCATCCTTTCTCTGCTTCCCATCCTCCATGTATGTCACTCGTTCCTCACCACCTTGTCGCCCAACGTCTCGCCGTCTCACACAATCAGCCGCAAAATGTCCCGTCTGGCCACACAGTCTGCATGTTTTAACTTGACCCTGGTAATGCACATATACCTGCGTACGAAAACATTCCATCAGTACATACGAAGGTATTGGCCTCCTTAAGCTCATTTTTAGGGAATAAGTACCCTCTAAAAGCCCAGCATAGGGCCCCTGCGCACGTCTACCCAGGTTTACTGCGTGTATAACACCATAATCCTTGAAAGCATCCCGAATATCCTCTGGACACACTTCAAACGGCACGTTAAAAACCTTAACCCACCTGTAGGTAGCCGACACATCTCTCAGGCAAACCTCCACACCCATGTTGACAACCATCTTCTTGTCTTGGTACTCATCCACCACTCGCTGGTACGCCTCAGTACTGGCGAATTTAACAAATATCCTCCTGCTCCCATTCAACGATAAGCCGTAGAGATCTTCATAAGACACGCCATATGTGTCCCGTAAAATGGCCGTTAAGAGCACATCTTCATTTGTTGGTAGAACCGCTCCCTGCAGCAAAACAACACAAACAATGTTCACTCGTCGCTGGTACGTTGCAGCCATCTTGGCTGAAAATGAAGGTTCCCAAAGCAACCGCTAGGGAGGAGCCCACACGTCCGCTCACCACCAGAGCTGGACGCGGAATCCATCCTACTACTACTGCCAGCCTACTTCCACTACCAGCCTACTACCACTACCAGCCTACTACCACTACCAGCCTACTACCACTACTAGCCCACTACCACTACCAGCCTAATACTACTACCAACCTACTACCACTACCAGCCCACTACCACTACCAACCTAATACCACTACCAACCCACTACCACTACCAACCTACTACCACTAGCAGCCCACTACCACTACCAGACTACTACCACTACCATCCTACTAACACTACCATTCTACTACCACTACCATCCTACTACCACTACTAGCCTAATACCACTACCAGCCTACTACCACTACTAGCCTACTACCACTACCAGCCTACTACCACTACCAGCCTACTACTCCTACAAGCCTACTACTCCTACCAGCCAACAACTACTACCAGTCTTCTACCACTACCAGACTACTACCACTACCAGACTACTACTACTACCAGCTTACTACCAATACCATCCTACTACCACTACCAGCCTACTGCGACTACCAGACTACTACCACTACCAGACTACTAACACTACTATATTACTACCACTACCATCCTACTAACACTACCAGTCTACTACCACTACCATCCTACTACTACTACTAGCCTACTACCACTACCAGCCTACTACCACTACCACTACCAGCCCACTGCCACTACCACTACCAGACTACTACCACTACCATCTTACTACCACTACCATCTTACTACCACTACCATCCTACTAACACTACCAGTCTACTACCACTACCAGCCTACTACCACTACTAGCCTAATATCACTACCAGCCTACTACCACTTCCGGCCTACTACCACTACTAGCCTACTACCACTACCATCCTACTACCACTACCAGGCTACTACGACTACCAGACTACCATCACTACCAGCCTACTACTGCTACAAGCCTACTACCATTACCAGTCTACTACCAGTACAATTCTACTACCACTAGCGGCCTACTACCACTACCAATCTACTACTACTACCATCCTACTACCAATGCCAGCCTACTTCCACTACCAGCCTAATACCACTACCAGCCTACTACCACTACCAGCCTACTACAACTACTAGCCCATTACCACTACCAGCCCACTACCACAACCAACCTACTACCACTACCAACCCACTACCACTACCAACCTAATACCACTACCAGCCCACTACCACTACCAGACTACTACCACTACCATCCTACTAACACTACCAGTCTACTACCACTACCAGCCTACTACCACTACTAGCCTATTACCACTTTCAGCCTACTACAACTACTAGCCTACTTCCACTACCAGCCTACTACCACTACCAGCCTACTACTCCTACAAGCCTACTACTCCTACCAGCCAACAACCACTACCAGCCCTCTACCACTACCAGACTACTACCACTACCAGACTATTACTACTACTACCAGCTTACTACCAATACCAGCCAACTACCACTACCAGCCTACTACCACTACCAGACTACTACCACTACCATCCTACTACCACTACCAGCCTACTACCACTACCAGACTACTACCACTACCAGACTACTAACACTACTATCTTACTACCACTACCATCCTACTAACACTACCAGTCTACTACCACTACCATCCTACTACCACTACTAGCCTATTACCACTACTAGCCTACTACCATTACCAGCCTACTACCACTACCAGCCTACTACAACTACTAGCCTACCACCACTACCAGACAACTGCCACTATCAGCCTACTACCATTTCTAGCCAACTACCTGACAACTGCCCCAACCACCCTACTACCACTACCAGCCTACTACCACTACTAGCCTACCACCACTACCAGACAACTGTCACTATCAGCCTTCAACCACTACTAGCCAACTACCAGACAACTGCCACTACCAGCCTGCTACCACTACCAGCCTACAACTATTACCATCCTATTACCAATACCAGCCTTCTACCATTACCAGCCTACTACCATTACCTGCCTACTACCACTACCATCCTACTACCACTACCAGCCTACTACCACTATTAGCCTACTACCACTACCAGCCTACTACCACTACCAGCCTACTACCACTACCAGCCTTCAACCACTACCAACCTTCAACCACTACTAGCCAACTACCAGACAACTGCCACTACCAGCCTACTACTACTACCAGCCTACAACTATTACCATCCTATTACCACTATCAGCCTTCTAACATTACCAGCTTACTACCACTACCAGCCTACTACCACTACCAGCCTACTACCACTACCAGCCTACTACCACTACCAGCCTACTACCACTACCAGCGTACTACCACTACCAGCCTACTACCACTACCAGCCTACTACCACTACCAGCCTACTACCACTACCAGCCTACTACCACTACCAGCCTACTACTACTACCAGCCTACCACCGCCTTGTTCTATATTGCTCCTGGTTCAGGAATCTCCATTTTCCTTCTCTGGGAAAAACATGATATTTGTCAAAGTGTTGCAGTAACTTTTGAGATTTTATTGCCAGTTCGTGGAGGGATTTATCCCGAGACACCGCGTAGCAAGAGGGATTTATCCCGAGCAACTTCTCAGCAAGTGGGATTTATCCTGATATTGTGGTTAGTATTTCATGCAGTGGTTGGTGACGGCGTCAGAGGCTAACGCAGGCGTAACATTAACAACGTAGTCTAAACCTTACCATCGTACTTAAGACTTGCCTTACCATGATTCATAGTATTTTAATCTTACCAAGGTACCTAAGACTTCAGTCTCACCAAGTTTATTAAGATTTTAGTCTTTCCAGGGTACCTAAGATTTTAGTCTTACCAGGGTACCTAAGACTTTATAGTCTTACCAGGGTACCTAAGACTTTAGTCTTACCAGGGTACCTAAGACTTTAGTCTTACCAGGGTACCTAAGACTTTAGTCTTACCAGGGTACCTAAGACTTTAGTCTTACGTGCGGAAAAACATTGAAAGTGGTGTAATTAAACATTGATTAAGATAGAATTTTTAATTAAGGTGAGCTGAGAGGAGATATTTTAATTAATTAGGATCTGGTGAGACTATCACAGGCTGAGAAAAAAATGACTTAGGTTCTCAGCTGGATGAATGATTCCTATACACAATACACAAATAACCCAAAATTGAAGAGAGGAGCTTACGACGACGTTTCAGTCCGACTTGGACCATTTAGAAAGTCACACTAACAGAAAGAAGAATGAATGAATGAATGAATTCAGGCAAGATCCCATTGGGATGAGCGGAGAAGACGGTACAGACGAAGAATAGCGCTGGAGAGGAGTCTTCTTAGTCGTAGAAATAGAACCAGGGCTTAACCCAGCAGCTGAGGCGATCGTGGGGCAGACTTGAGAACAGGAATAGCAGGCTCTCCTGTTGATGAGACTTCTGTGGGGTGAGCGGGGAGGACGGGACAGGCGAAGATTAGCGCTAGAGAGGAGTGTAGAAGTTGAGCCAGGGCTTAACCCAGCAGCTAAGGCGAAAGTGGGTCAGAGGGGCGAACAGCTCAAGGTACCTTAGTGATTTGTGATAGTGGAGTCGTCGTCTGCATTCTTGATGTAGTTGGATGTTGATGTGGGGATCAATTTTATATACGTTCGTTTGCAGTTAATACGAGTCTTTTACTATATGTTCTAAGATTTCGATGAGTTCAGAAACAGATGCGTAGGGGTAACCTTTGTTGGTGAACTTAACGTCCCCCTGACGTATATACAAACTCAAGGTGGCTGGATTTACATCAATGGTAAAGTTCCTGTTGTGTGCATAGTAGACGATGTTTTTCCATTTGAGGGTGCGGCTGGTTGTGTCTTGTACTAAATCGTAGTGTGAAGCAAATGTTGGTGTAGGCGGTGATGTTCTGGTCGTCTTAGCAGGAGTGGATAGTGTGGATGTGGAGGTCTCTGAATGGACGGCGGCTGTTGAGTTTGCAGTAGGCTGGGAGGTCCCTGATTTGTTGGTTCTGGAGTCTTTTGGAGATATCAGAGGCATTTCATAGGTTGTGAGTGGAGTGACGTCACTGGAAGTAAGTGGTGTTGGTTGTGATGGTGGTGGAGCAGCAGGGAACTCTCCTGTCCTCTGTCTTCCCTACATTTCCGGTCTCTCTAGTCTCAACAGCTCTCTCCATTCCTTAGACATCAAACTTACTTTCCGCCAGACTAACACTCTTCGCTCTAATCTTGTTCATACCTCTCCTCCCTCTATAGATGCTCCGGGTGTCTACTCTATTTCTTGCTCCTCCTGTCCTCTTCAGTACTTTGGGGAAACTGGCCAATCTCTTTCTGACAGACTTACGGGGCACAAAAATAGCGTTAGGCTTGCCGACACCAATAATGCTCTTTTCTGTCATGTCAGAGATCACAGTCATCCTATTGATTGATCTTCTGCTAAAACTGTCTACCCTATGTCCAACTTTCACAGTCGTCGTCTTGTTGAATCCTCCCTTATACACAACTTTCCTTGTATGAATCTGAGTCCTGGCTTTGTCTTTGTAGATGCTTTTCTTTCCCATTACATTGTTAAATGTTCCAAACTTAGGAACACCCATGACTTAACCTGTTTCTTTTTTCCCTTCTCCCTTCCTCTTTCCTCTTTCTTCTTTCTCCTCTGTGTTTTCTTTCTTTTGCCTTGTTTATGTTGTTCATTATTATCTTTTCTCCCCTCTCGGCTGTCTATATAAACCTCCCTCTCTCCCTTCTTTCTGTTACAATATTATTTAGAGAGCTGTTGCAAAAACCCTAAAGCTCGGCCTGTTATCTAAATGATTCTGCACTTATAACCAACACTGCAATACTGCAATAATATAATAAAGGTTATTGCCCGGGGTATATAAAATACAAACATTAATTAATAAAGATATACATTTATTTTAAAAGTAAAAATTTATATAAAAGAATAGTACAATATCTGTACATATACAATATAAAATAAAAGCATGGTCTTTGTACAGTAAGCGTAATAATTTGTACTATAGGGTAACAATATAACATTGTTAAATTTACACGACTGTTACACACTTTAATGTCACACGACATATTCTATTACTTTAGTACTAGTCACAAGACACGTTATACCAGTGTCACAAGACACGTTATACCAGTTTCACAAGATACGTTATACCAGTGTCACAAGACACGTTATACCAGTGTCACAAGACACGTTATACCAGTGTCACAAGACACGTTATACCAGTGTCACAAGACACGTTATACCAGTGTCACAAGACACGTTATACCAGTGTCACAAGACACGTTATACCAGTGTCACAAGACACGTTATACCAGTGTCACAAGACACGTTATACCAGTGTCACAAGACACGTTATACCAGTGTCACAAGACACGTTATACCAGTGTCACAAGACACGTTATACCAGTGTCACAAGACACGTTATACCAGTGTCACAAGACACGTTATACCAGTGTCACAAGACACGTTATACCAGTGTCACAAGACACGTTATACCAGTGTCACAAGACACGTTATACCAGTGTCACAAGACACGTTATACCAGTGTCACAAGACACGTTATACCAGTGTCACAAGACACGTTATACCAGTGTCACAAGACACGTTATACCAGTGTCACAAGACACGTTATACCAGTGTCACAAGACACGTTATACCAGTGTCACAAGACACGTTATACCAGTGTCACAGACACGTTATACCAGTGTCACAAGACACGTTATACCAGTGTCACAAGACACGTTATACCAGTGTCACAAGACACGTTATACCAGTGTCACAAGACACGTTATACCAGTGTCACAAGACACGTTATACCAGTGTCACAGACACGTTATACCAGTGTCACAAGACACGTTATACCAGTGTCACAAGACACGTTATACCAGTGTCACAAGACACGTTATACCAGTGTCACAAGACACGTTATACCAGTGTCACAAGACACGTTATACCAGTGTCACAAGACACGTTATACCAGTGTCACAAGACACGGTATACCAGTGTCACAAGACACGTTATACCAGTGTCACAAGACACGTTATACCAGTGTCACAAGACACACATTATACTAGTGTCACAAGACACACATTATACCAGTGTCTACAGACACACATTATACCAGTGTCACAAGACACACATTATACCAGTGTCACAAGACACACATTATACCAGTGTCACAAGACACACATTATACCAGTGTCACAAGACACACTGAGAGACAACACAATAAGTGTCTGGGGCCCAAGACTGTTCAACTGCCTCCCAGCATACATAAGGGGGATTACCAATAGACTCCTGGCTGTCTTCAAGAAGGAACTGGACAGGCTCCAAAAGTCAGTAACTGACCAACCGGTCTGTGGTTCGTACGTCAGTTTGCGTGGGGCCAGCAGTAACAGCCTGGTTGATCAGACCCTGATCCACCACGAGGCCTGGTCTCAGACCGGGCCGCGGGGGCGTTGATCCCCGAAACCCTCTCCAGGTAAACTCCAGGTAAAGTATAAATTCATAATTTTCTACCAAAAGTACCTTAGAAAACTTACCTAAACTTACTATAACGAGCGCAATTTAATTTAGCCTAATCCAACTAAATATATTTTACATAAGTTTACGATAATTTAATAATACATAAACACAACGAAATATATATTTTTCGTTAGAATCAGAATGATTTTTGTAAAATTATTGCATACACAAATTTTCCCTAGCCTTATATATATATATATATATATATATATATATATATATATATATATATATATATATATATATATATATATATATATATATATATATATATATATATATATAAGTAGTTGTAACACAGTGATAACACCTAGTAGTAACACAGAGGTGACACTGGCAGCAAGACAAGGGTAACACCTGGTAGCAACACACTGGTAACACCTGGTAGCAACACACTGGTAACACCTGGTAGCAACTATTACGGAGTACTGCATTAAAAAATTATATAAAAAAAAAACAATGTTTTATATCTCCGGTATTATTCCCAATCTGGACGCGTTTTATCCCTGTCAAGGCAGAGTGGCCAGGACAGGAGCAGATGAGGTATTTAGTTCAGTAGGTGTAGGAAGGCGGCTGGGTGAAGTCGTCATGGGTTGGCGTTAGTATGGGTAGGTGGTTTGGCGAGTTTTTTTTGTGTGGTGTTTTTTGTAGTAGGTTATAAGTTGTATATAAGGTGAGTTTTAATGTCCTTCCTCATATAATAATTAATATTATTTAACATATAATTGTATGCTGGCCCGAGAGTTGCTGTGTTTTTTCAATGTAATTTAAATGTCCCTTGACAGCAGATTGAGCACCAATTTAGGAGCCAGGAAATGTTTAAGTTACGATGTCGAAGTCGTAACAGCAACACACTGGCAACACATGATAGCAACACTGGTAACACCTGGTAGCAACACACTGGTAACACCTGGTAGCAACACTGGTGACACCTGGTAGCAACACTGGTAACACATGGTAGCACCACTGGTAACACCTGGTAGCAACACACTGGTAACACCTGGTAGCAACACACTGGTAACACCTGGTAGCAACACACTGGTAACACCTGGTAGCAACACACTGGTAACACCTGGTAGCAACACACTGGTAACACCTGGTAGCAACACACTGGTAACACCTGGTAGCAACACACTGGTAACACCTGGTAGCAACACACTGGTAACACCTGGTAGCAACACACTGGTAGCAACACACTGGTAACACCTGGTAGCCACACACTGGTAACACCTGGTAGCAACACACTGGTAACACCTGGTAGCAACTCTGGTAACACCTGGCAGCAACACACTGGTAACACCTGGAAGCAACACACTGGTAACACCTGATAGCAACACTGGTAACACCTGGTAGCAACACCCTGGTAACACCTGGTAGCAACACACTGGTAACACCTGGTAGCAACACACTGGTAACACCTGGTAGCAACACACTGGTAACACCTGGTAGCAACACACTGGTAACACCTGGTAGCAACACACTGGTAACACCTGGTAGCAACACACTGGTAACACCTGGTAGCAACACACTGGTAGCAACACACTGGTAACACCTGGTAGCCACACACTGGTAACACCTGGTAGCAACACACTGGTAACACCTGGTAGCAACTCTGGTAACACCTGGCAGCAACACACTGGTAACACCTGGAAGCAACACACTGGTAACACCTGATAGCAACACTGGTAACACCTGATAGCAACACACTGGTAACACCTGGTAGCAACACACTGGTAACACCTGGTAGCAACACACTGGTAACACCTGGTAGCAACACACTGGTAACACCTGGTAGCAACACACTGGTAACACCTGGTAGCAACACACTGGTAACACCTGGTAGCAACACACTGGTAACACCTGGTAGCAACACTGGAAACACCTGGTAGCAACACACTGATAACACTTTGTAGTAACACTGGTAACACCTGGTAGCAACACACTGGTAACACCTGGTAGCAACACTGGTAACACCTGGTAGCAACACCCTGGTAACACCTGGTAGCAACACACTGGTAACACCTGGTAGCAACACTGGTAACACCTGGTAGCAACACACTGGTAACACCTGGTAGCAACACACTGGTAACACCTGGTAGCAACACACTGGTAACACCTGGTAGCAACACACTGGTAACACCTGGTAGCAACACACTGGTAACACCTGGTAGCAACACACTGGTAACACCTGGTAGCAACACTGGTAACACCTGGTAGCAACACTGGTAACACCTGGTAGCAACACACTGGTAACACCTGGTAGCAACACACTGGTAACACCTGGTAGCAACACACTGTGCTTCGTATTTACACTAGTAAATAATAATTTAAACATATAAACAAATTTGAAAATTGTATGTTTTCATTTTATTTTTTATTGTAAATATTTTAGACTAAATATACTGTTTCGAAAAACACTTTCCTCTTTTGAGCTCACCTTAAAACATCATCTACAAACTCAATTTTTTTTTTTTTTTATTGTTTGCTCTCCAGAATTATTTTTTTACGAACCTAAACATTTTTTTTAAGATTGTTTTTATTTATACCATAATTTCAACACTGAGTCCGCCATTAATGGTCGTAATGGACGCAACGGCTCATTTATATTACCAAATTTGCTTCTGGCTGATGTTCTTGTTGAAATATTACTTATTACAACTCACGGAGAATTTTAATTAATTTCTGAGGAAGCTTGTAGGGGATACAGACGGAATTTTTAAAATTTAATTTAAACATTCCAAAAACAGGTTGTGCAAGTGGAAAGAAATTGCTTTTCAAATACGCTAGAAAAATGTAATGATACTTTCTTGGAGAAATGTGTGTGTGTGTGTGTGTGTGTATTCACCTAATTGTGGTTGCAGGGGGTCTATTCATAGTTCCTGGCCCCGCCTCTTCACTGGTCGCTACAGGGTCACTAACACCCTTCCTGACAACTCTGTGATTGAAAAAATACTTCCTAACATCTATGAGACTCATCTGAGTCTTCACCTTCCTATTGTGACCCCTTGTCGCTGTGTCCCATCTCTGGAACTTCTTATCTCTGTCCACCTAGTCGATTCCTTTCAGTATTTTATATGTTGTTATTATGTCTTCCCTGTCCCTCCTGTCCTCCAGTGTTGTAACGTCCATTTCCCTAACCCTCTCCTCGTATACCATGCCCCTTACCTCCGGGACTAGTCACGTTACACGCCTAATTATCTGGTCCTTTACTGTTGTTTTTCTCCTGATGTGATTGTACAACAGCTTTGGGTCGGACTTGGCTTTCGCTTCTATGTCAATTTCGTATTGTCGCTGGTTCTCCTACCTTACCTGTGCATATACATTTCTGGCTCTTCGACTACTCTCCATATTCTCCTAGGTCCTATGCCTCCTATACTTCTTCCATTCTCTATTGCATTTCGTTTTGGCCTCTTTACACCTCCAGGTGAACTAAGGGCTCGTCCTGGCTTTCTCGTTAAGTCTGTTGCCCTTGGGTACAAACCTCTCCTCTGCTGCCTTGCATTTTGTTCTCACATATTCCATCAAATCATTTACTGATTTCTCTGCCAGTTCTCAGATCCCACTGAACTTCATACAGGAAGTTCATCATGCCTGTGTAGTCCCCTCTCTTGTAGTTTGGCTTCGTTTGCCCTGCCCTTCCTGCTTTCCCCTCCACTTGTAACTCCATTATGTATTCAAAGCTCTGATACACGTGATCGTTAGCTACGAGAGGCCTTTCGATGTGAATACTAGGTCCAGTCTTGCTGGTTCGTCCTCTCCTCTCTCTGGTAGTCTCCCTAAAGTGTTGATGCATGAGGTTGTCCAATACCACCTCCACGTCTTAGCCTTCCACGTTTCTGGGCCCCCATGTAGCTCCAGGTTTTCCAGTCATCTTTTTGTGATTGAAGTCACCCACAACCAATAACTTTGCCCTGCCTACATGGGCCCTTCTGACCACTTCAGCTCTGTTACTCTCATCATATTCTTGCCTTGGCCTCCTGCTATTCTGTGGTGGGTTAGGCATCACTACAATTATCACCTTGGGACCTCCTGACTGAAGTGTTCCTTTTACGTAGTCTCCTGCTTCTCATCTGTCTCCTCTCTACAGCTCCTCAAAATCCCATTGGTTTTTAATGAGCAGTGCCGCTTCTCCACCCTCTCTGTTTCCTCTGTCGTTCCTCAGGATCTGATACCCGGTTGGAAAGATGGCATTTGTTACCATACCAATGAGTTTTGTTTCTGTGAGAGCTATGATGTATGGATGTATGGTGCTGTTGTCTTTGAGTCTTTCGTGCCTCTCCTCCCACTTGTTCATGATTCCCATCTGCATTGGTGTACCATTCCTTCAGTTTCCTCTCCAACACTGTATTCTTGGGGAGGGGGGTCTGTGGGGGCTGGCGGAGTGGGTGACCTGGCAAGATGCTGTGGGATTCTAGTGCAGAGTGTAGGGCAGGAGATGTGAGTGTGAATTGTGGTTCGTATTGTGATATTATGCTTGTCTTTGGGGTTCTGAGGGTGGTTCTGTTGGTGCTTGTTGTTCTGCCTGGCTCTGGTTGTTCTCTGCTGACTCTGTCATTGTTACAAAATGAACCGATATCTATTAGATATAGACATCTCCAGTGAACACTAGAAAGGATAGCCCTTCTAGCATCCAGTCTGTTACTGGGCTTTTGCAACAAAGTCAGTATCCTGGTCCAGTTATCCAACATATTCAATAGGTTTACAACTGATAGGGTACTAACCAAAGAATAAAATTTAATACATTTATTAACAAAATTAGAATATCTAGGGTATAAAATTAAATCAATTTAAATGTAATCAGGATATTAATTATTATGTTAATTAGGAGGATAGCTCCTACAATTCTCTCATAAACAATATTATTGTGCTGAAGGTACATGTATCTTAATGGCTCTTATGTACCATCTGGTACAATGTCAGATATTAACAATAATACTAGGATATATACAAATATGTGTAGATGTGTGTGTATGTGTGCTCCAGGTAACTCGTTAAGACTCGACTCGAACAGTGACCGACTGAACGTCTTCTCATAAGCTAGCTTCTCTAACAAACTAACAATCAGAACAGCTTGATTGAACAGTAAAAATGACAAATTCGCCTATCAGCAATATAGCAAGCAACAGCAACACAGCGTCAGGAACAAGGAGATAGGAAAACGACCCTTACTGGGGACCATCAGCAGATCCTCCATAATAGTCACAAAACTCCCTTAATACTGAATCTAAGTTCAGCATAACCAAAATCCCCGACTGCGACAATGCACAGATGCCTCAACGAATTAGGTCAGAAGCTATAGCTAGAGACCTGAGTTGTCTCCAAGTGTCAGTGTGACACACAACCCAGTAAAACGTCGAAAATCACTAAGTCTAGGTTATTCTCTGTGAACAGAGTTACACAGAGTCCAGAGAAGTATGTGTCATCTCACCACTGAACACGTACTCTACCAAACTTAGTCTAAAAGACGAGGAAACAAGCAGAGACCAGAGTGAGGTGTTGTCTCAACGAGAGTCAGCAAAGAAGAGTGGAGGAGTAAGGAGAAGCAGTCTCCAACTCAGGTGGGATCATGCCACCGACTAACTGCCCAGCAACTCCAGAAGCCGGTAGTATAACAAGCGAAGTGCTATAAGCGAGGTAGTTTGCCAACTCAAGGGCAGCTACTCAAGACTCTCGAACAATGAGCACAATAGTATAAATTGTTACATCCTATAATATAATAATATAAAGCAAGATATTAATGATTTAGCTATTATCGAAAATATCAGCAATATAAAATTATAAAAAATGGAAATATACATATAATACATCATATCAACATGTATATACATTGTGGCCCATTCTGGTGTCACAATAGTCATTGTCACTCTCACTCTTTCTAATCTCTTTCGTTTCCGAGTCCTCTCCCTAAGAGGTTGCCATTTTGTGGTGGTCTAGGAACACCATTTTGTATGTTGATGATTCCATCAATTGTGATTTTTCTTGTAGGATCCTGTTCCTGACTGTTTCTGTCTTGAAAATTAGTTTGGCCAATTTCTCGTCCTCGAGTGCCCCCCTGTCTCTGAAAATTTATTATCCCAATTATGTCCTCCTCATTTTTTTTCCTTTATAATGTTTTCAATCTTTTGTTTTTCTTTCTGCCATCTTTCATTGTATGTCCTCCCTTCACTCTCCTGAAGCCCATGAATAAAGACTGACCTTCCCCTCTTCTCCTGCTGCCTTTCCCTCTGTGTCTCTGAGTCCTGTTTATACATAAACATTGTCTCACTTGTTATTTCCTGTGACTCTTGGGGGCATGGGCGTGCCTCTGCATGAGACCTGTCATCTCTACCTGCAGTCCCCTCACTTCCTGCTGTCCCTGTGACTAACATCTCGCCCAATTCATTCCTCAGCCTTGCTTGTTGGTCTGATAGGGCCTTAGCATAAGTCTTGTCTCCTTCCTTCCCATTGCGACCCTCATTAAATAGTTGTGTACCTGCTCCAGATGCCATGTCTCCTCTGGCCACTGGCCCTGTAACACACTTCAACATATATACTTAATCTTCTAGGTCACGTATCTTGGCTTCAGCTTGTGACTCTTATTTATCCTTCTCTGCCTACATCCTCCTCTCCATTTATCAGAAAACTCACCAAGTTTGCATTCCCACTCTTGTTCCATCCATTTACATTGCTCAAAAAATGCATTCTTCCTTCCCAGGTCCATCTTCATCTGATCCCATGAGTCTTTAACTTTCCCTCTGGGTCCCCATGTTTTATTTTTAATGAGCTAGGAATCGTGGTGTTTGTGTGCTGTCTATGTGTGTGTGTGTGTTTTTTTTGTTTGTGAGTGTATTCACCTAGTTGTTGTGGTTGCAGGGGTCGAGTCACAGTTCCTGGCTCTGCCTCTTCACTGGTCGCTACTAGGTCACTCTTCCTGCTCCATGAAATTTATCATACCTCTTCTTAAAGCTATGTATGGATCCTGCCACCACTACATCACTTCCCAGACTGTTCCACTTCCTTACAACTCTGTGACTGAAGAAATACTTCCTAACATCTCTGTGATTCATTTGAGTCTTCAACTTTCAATTGCGACCCCTTGTTGTTGTGTCCCATCTCTGGAACATCCTGTCTCTTTCCATCTTGTCAGTGCCTCTCAGTATTTTATATGTTGTTGTCATATCGCCCCTATCTCTCCTGTCCTCCAGTGTCGTCAGGTCGATTTCCCTTAACCTCTTCTCGTAGGACATACCCCTTAGCTCCGGGACTAGTCTTGTTGCAAATCTTTGCACTCTCTAATTTCCTTACATGCTTGGGTTTCGAACTGGTGGTGTATACTTCAATATAGGCCTGATATACACGGTGTACTGGGTCCGGAATGATTCCTTATTGAGGTGTCAGAATGCTATTCTTAGGTTTGCTAGGCGCCCATATGCTGCAGCAGTTATTTGGTTGATGTGCCCCTCAGAAGATGTGGCCTATTACAACCTCAAGTTCATGGCCTGTTAACCTGAGTGTAAAAGGGAGCTTGGAGCAAAGAAACACAGTAGAAAATGCTTTGAATTTGTATTTCCTTCACCCAAGCAATTTGTGTTATATCAGACTTTTGTCTTTTCCTTCACCAAGTATTAGATAGGGGTTTGTACAAATATGTACACTATGTACAGAGAGAGTAATGATAGTACAAGCCACGGTCGTCAAGGCAAAACAACAGCCAATAGACAGAGACAACCATCCACAACCAGCTCAATGCAGGAATTCCAATGACAAACTTGTGAGTGGTAACCACATCACCTTTTGCCATTGTCAAACTCGCATTATGATTGGCTGAACCGAGTCGTTGATTTGATGATGGGGCCCCATCTCAAACCCTTGACGATGGTTTGCTGGTTGGAGGGGAGCCTATGTGGATGTGTTTAACATGCTCCGAATAAAGGTTATGTACTCTTTGCATGCAACATGCTCGTTGTTATACTCACCCCAAGATCATTTTCCTTGAGTGAGGTTTGTAGTCTCTGGCCCCTAGACAATACTCCATCTGCTGTCTTCTTTGCCCTTCCCCAATCTTCATGACCTTGCACTTGGTGGGGTTGAACTCCAGGAGCCAGTTTCTGGACCAGGCCTGCAGGGTGTATTGATACCTTTGTAGTTCCGCCTGGTCCTCCTCCAATTTAATTATTTTCATCAACTTTACATCATCTGCAAACAGGGACACTTCTGAGTCTATTCCTTCTGTTATGTAGTTCACATACACCAGAAACAGCACCAGTAATATGACTGACCCCTGTGGAACGACACTCGTCAGAGGCGCCCAGTTGATACCTCGTCATGTACAATGACTCGCTGATGTCTTCCCAACAGGTATTTCCTGATCCATTGTAGTGCCTTACCTGCTATACCTACCTGGTCTTCCAGTTTATGCACAAATCTCTTCTGTGGAACTATGTCAAAATCCTTCTTATAGTCCAAGAAAAGGTAATCTACCCACCCCTCTCTCTGTCTTGTCTTACTGCTGTCACTCTTTTGTAGAACTCAAATAGGTTTTCCCGTCCCTGAAACCGTGCTGGTTGTCGTTGATATTGCTTCGTTACTGTCTTCTTTTTTAAAAATTGTGACTACATTTGTTGTCTTCCATACCTCAGGTAGTCGCCCTGTTTCGATAGATGTGTTGAAGATTGTTTTTAGGGGCACAGATAGCGCCTCTGCTCCGGCCTCATCGCCTTTGATGTATTTAGTTCGCTTAGTAGCCTCTTCACTTCTTCCTCAGTTGTATGTATTGTGTCCAACACTTGATGGTGTACCCTACCTCTCCGCCATTCTGGAGGCCCTTCTATCTCCTCTGTGAACACTTCTTTGAATCTAATGTTGAGCTCCTCACACACTTCGCGGTCATTTCTTGTGACCTCCCCTCCTTCTTTCCTCAGCCTGATTACCAGGTCCTTGACTGTTGTTCTCCTCCTGATGTGGCTGTACAACAGCTTTGGGTCAGATTTGGCTTTCGCTGCTATGTCATTCTCGTATTGTCTTTGGGCCTACCTTCTTACCTGTGCATATACATTTCTGTCTCTACAACTGCTCTCCTTATTCTCCTGGGTCCTTTGCCTTCTATACTTCTTCCATTCCCTATCACACTTGGTTTTGGTTTCCCTGCACCTTTGGGTGAACCAGGGGCTCATCCTGGCTTTTTCGTTATTCCTGTTACCTTGGGTACAAGCCTCTCCTCAGCTTCCTTGCATATTGTTGTTGTCATATATTCCGTCATCTCGTTTACTGACTTCCCTGCCAGCTCTCTGTCCCACTGAACTCCGTGCAGGAAGTTCTTCATGCCTATGTAGTCAACTTTCTTGTAGTTTTCTTTGTTTGTCCGGCCCTTCCTGCTTTCCCCTCCATTTGTAACTCTACTATGTATCCGAAGATCAGAATCACATGATCACTGGCCCCAAGGTGTCTTTCATATGTGATGTCCTCAATATCTGCGCTACTCAAGGTGAATACTATTTCCAGTCTTGCTGGTTCATCCTCTCCTCTCTCTCTGGTAGTGTCCCTTACATGTTAGTACATGAGATTTTCCAGTACCACCTCCATCATCTTAGATATTCACGTTTCTTGGTTCCCATGTGGCTCTAAGTTCTCCCAATCGATTTCCTTGTGGTTGAAGTCACCCATGATCAGTAGCTTCACCCTGCTCGCAAGAGCCCTTCTGGCTACTTCGGCCAGTGTGTCAACAATCGCTCTATTACTCTCATCATACTCTTGCCTTGGCCTCCTGCTGTTCTGTGGTGAGTTATACATCACTGCAATTACCACCTTGGGACCTCCAGACTGATCCGTTCCTATTATATAATCTCTTGTTTCTCCTCTGTCTCCTCTCTCCAGCTCATCAAAATCCCATCGGTTTTTGCTCAGCAGTGCCACTCCTCCACCCCCTCTGTTCCTTATGTCTTTCCTCAGGATCTGGTACCCCATTGGAAAGATGGCATCTGTTATCATCCCTGTGAGCTTGGTTTCAGTGAGGGCTATGATGTACGGTGATGCCTCTTTGAATCTTTCATGCCACTCCTCCCACTTATTCGTTATTCCATCAGCATGTACTCACCTAGTTGTACTCACCTAGTTGTACTCACCTAGTTGTGGTTGTAATAATATTGGTAGAATAACCGACAATATGTTAAGTAAAAGGACACAATTGCAACTAATGTGACATTTTATTGTGGCAACGTTTCGCTCTCCAGGAGCTTTCTCAAGCCGTTACAAGCGATATATGGACACAGTTGGTATATATATACTGTCAAGGTGAGGTGAAAAAACTAGTGGTGTTAGAAGTAGTAGTGATATAAGTAGTAGTAGTAGTAGTAGAAGTAATACAATAAGGTAGAACAATCAATATGCACATGAGTAAAAGGTGATAAAACAAATACTTGGGTAGTATAACAATAGGTTAGACAAATATTTCTGCTGGAGGTTGAAATATAGAAGGCCAGTAGGAGTGTTCCACATCTACGATGTGCTAAATTAGCAGGAGAGACTATGTGATGGTAGGGTTTACTGTTTTCAGGAGGATTCTTGCTAAGACTTCAGAGATGGTGAACATAAGAACATAAGAACATAAGAAAGGAGGAACACTGCAGCAGGCCTGTTGGCCCATTCTAGGCAGGTCCTTCACATTCCATCCCACTAACAGAATATTTGTTCAACCTAATTTTCAATGCTACCCAAGAAATAAGCTTTGATAATTTTATTTACTCATGTGCAATTCCCACTCAAATCCAACCCCTTTCACTCATGAATTTATCCAACCTAAATTTAAAACTACCCAAGGTCCTTGCTTCAATAACCCTACTAGGCAGACTGTTCCACTCATCAACTACCCTATTTCCAAACCAATACTTTCCTATATCCTTTCTAAATCTAAACTTATCTAACTTGAATCCATTATTGCGGGTTCTCTCTTGGAGAGATACCCTCAAGACCTTATTTATATCCCCTTTGTTAATACCCATTTTCCACTTGTATACCTCGATCATGTCTCCCCTCATTCTACGTCTTACAAGTGAATGTAATTTAAGGGTCTTCAATCTTTCTTCGTAAGGAAGATTTCTAATGCTATGTATTAATTTAGTCATTCTACGCTGAATGTTTTCTAACGAATTTATGTCCATTCTGTAATATGGAGACCAGAACTGAGCTGCGTAATCTAGGTGAGGCCTTACTAATGATGTATAAAGCTGTAATATAACCTCTGGACTTCTGTTGCTAACACTTCTTGATATAAATCCCAGTAATCTATTTGCCTTATTACGTACGCTTAGGCATTGCTGTCTTGGTTTAAGGTTGCTGCTTACCATCACCCCAAGTCCTTCTCGCAATCTGTATGGCTAAGTTCTACGTTATTTAACTTATAAGTGCTTGGGTTATGGACACTCCCGAGCTTTAGAACTTTGCATTTATCTACATTGAACTGCATCTGCCATTTTTCTGACCAGGAATTGAGTTTGTCTAAATCCTCCTGAAGTTCCGTGACATCTACGTCTGAATCGATTATCCTACCTATCTTCGTGTCATCAGCGAATTTGCTCATATCACTAGTAATTCCCTTGTCAAGGTCATTTATATATATTATAAACAACAACGGGCCCAAAACCGATCCCTGTGGAACGCCACTTGTTACAGATCCCCACTCAGATTTAACCCCATTAATGCACACCTCTGCTTCCTATTGGTGAGCCATGACTCGATCCATGAAAACACTTTTCCTCCAATGCCGTGAGCAGCCACTTTCTTTAACAGTCTCTGATGTGGTACTCTATCAAAAGCCTTACTAAAATCCAAATAAACAATATCGAATTCTTTATCATGATCAACTGCCTCAAAAGCCTTACTGAAAAAGTTAATAAATTAGTTAGGCAGGAACGGCCCCTGGTGAATCCATGTTGAGTATCATTAATCAAATTATGCCTATCGAGATGGCTTCTTATGTTATCAGCTATAATCGACTCTAATAATTTGCCTACAATTGAAGTTAGACTTATTGGGCGGTAATTTGATGGTAACGACTTGTCCCCTGCTTTAAAAATAGGAATTACATTAGCCATCTTCCACGTATCAGACACTACACCTGTTTGAAGAGATAGGTTAAAAATGTTAGTTAAGGGTTCACAGAGTTCAATTTTGCATTCCTTAAGAACCCTTGAAAAAGCTCATCAGGGCCTGGCGATTTATTTTGCTTCAAACGGTCTATCTGTTTGATAACCATTTCGCTAGTGACTGTGATACTACATAATTTATCTTCTTCAGGCCCACTAAAATACCTAATTCTTGGGATATTATTAGTGTCTTCCTGAGTGAAAACCGAGAGAAAATAATTATTAAAAATAGAGCACATTTCATTCTCTTTGTCAGTAAGATACCCATAATTATTTTTAAGGGGACCTATCTTATCTCTAACTTTTGTTCTATACACCTGGAAAAAACTTTTTGGGTTAGTTTTCGAATCCCTAGCAACTTTAATTTCGTAGTCCCGTTTAGCTTTTCTTATCCCCTTTTTAACGTCCCTCTTAATGTCAATATACTGACTCATAAGATGACCCTCACCTCTTTTGATACGCCTATACCTCTCATGATGTCGTCCAGACGGCTAACAATATCCTCCATCCCAGCCCCAGGAAAGCAAACCCTCTGTCTCCTACTCCTATCAATCAAACAGAAAGCCCTATCCATGTACCTAACCTGACTGTCCCCAACAACAACAATGTTTTTACGTTCCTTTGTGTCTTTCGTCGTGACGCTCCCAGAAGTCGACTCACATTCATCGGGTAGCACGGAGAATGGGTTCGATGTTTCCACAACATTCTCCTGGGTCTTCGTTGTTTCTACCTCTCCACCCGTCCTCTTGAGCCTTAACTTTTTCCCATGCGTTTTAGCCACTGTCCAGGTTCCTTTCCTGGCTTGAGGATTCTCAACAGGAGGATTACTACGAATCCTCTTGTTTTCCTCAGTCAGTCGCTGTATCTCAAGCTTAGCTACCCTCAGTTCTTCCTTCAGCTGCTGGTAGAGTAGCTCAAGAGAGGACATCTTCTTCAGATTGACAGAGAGCACAATGTTTTTGAGAGCTTTACGTATTTGTAGTCCAGAGTTCATAGATGAAGAAATCTCTAAAATTTATGAAATAGCTAAGGATTTAAAATACCCAAGAAACATAATTGATAAATCTTTTAAAATAGCTAGGAATACTTTTTACAATCCAAAAAGGGACAACCAACCTTATTCAACCAAAAACATGTTGGTTCTCCCTTACCATGAAAACTTGGTTGATATGCCTTCCTTTCTTAAGAATTTTAATATCAAAGTTGTATTTAAAAATCTTGATACAGTAAAAAGACTTTTGATAAAAAATTCCCCCCAAAATGCTGACGGATGTGTCTATAAGATTCCCTGTAAAATATGCGATAAAGTTTATTATGGTCAAACTGGTAATGGGATGGAATGTGAAGGACCTGCCTAGAATGGGCCAACAGGCCTGCTGCAGTGTTTCTCCTTTCTTATGTTCTTAAGATTAAAACAACATAAATATAGCATTAGAACTGGACAAGATTCTAATGCTCTATTTATTCATGTGAGAGATTTTAACCATCCTATTGATTTTCAAAATGCTGAGAAGGTTGTATCAAGCAAGTCCATGGTTGAGAGAAATATAATAGAATCATGTTTCATTAAAAGCAGTTTTGAAAATAGTATGAATATTTCTTTTGGTTTATATAAATTGGATTCATTAAAATTAATAAAATTTGGGAAGAATTTAATGATAAATTTGACTAATCTTAATTCTTGGGAAGAGTTTCAGGTCCTTTCTTATGTTCCTCTTCAAAGAGTCGTGAGATGTTACGCTACTGTGATGTGTTGTCTTTGTTAGTGTGATGTGACTGTGAGGTGTATTCTGCCTTTTTATAAGCCTTCTTGTCACGTTTCCTTTTATAGTTCCTTGATAATGTGAGTAGTCACGAAAGCGCTTGGAATTCTTCTATTTTTTCATAGTGGTTGTCTTGCATATTTTGATATCACCTGTTTACTGTGATCTTTTTGCATATATATATATATATATATATATATATATATATATCCTCCACACACCCCTCAAGTGTTTACACTTTTCTGCTGGTAACTACACTTTTTTCCTTATTTATGACACCCAACCTGACTATGGCAGTACCACTTCCTGGAGTCCAACTGATATGCCAACCTTCATTGATTATTTTGTTGTCACTTTCTTCCTTTTGTTTGTTTATCTTTTCGCACTTGCTATATGCTACCTCACAGTTCACTCACTAACCTTCTTGACTTACACTTGACTTTCTAACTTTGGGTTTAATTTGTAGCCCCGAGGCATCAGGTGCCTGCTAGGCCTCTAACAGGCCTAGCAGTATTCCTCTCGCCTATTTCACTTTTAAGACTTCGTTGTCACTTGTTGGGTTGTTCACTGCTAAGAGCTAAAACACCGCTTAAAGCACTGAAGTTCTGGGAGCCTTATTGTCCCTACATTGACCGCCGCGCAGTGTACTCACCTATTTGTACTCACCTAATTGTGGTTGCAGGGGTCGAGACTCAGCTCCTGGCCCCACCTCTTCGCTGTCCGCTACTGGGTCTCTGCTCTCCCTGCTCTATGAGCTTTATCATACCTTGTCTTAAAACTATGTATGGTTCCCGCCTCCACTATATCGTTCGCTAGACTATTCCACTTCCTGACTACTCTACGGCTGAAGAAGTGCTTCCTAACATCCCTTTGACTCATCTGAGTCTTCAGCTTCCAGTTGTGTCCCCTTGTTTCTGTGTCCCCTTGTTTCTGTGTCCCCTTGTTTCTGTGTCCCCTTGTTTCTGTGTCCCCTTGTTTCTGTGTCCCCTCTCTGGAACATCCTGTCACTATCTACCTTGTCAATTCCCCGCAGTATTTTGTATGTCGTTATCATGTCTCCTCTAACCCTTCTGTCCTCTAGTGTTGTTAGTCCTATTTCCCTCAACCTTTCTTCACAGGGCAGTCCCCTGAGTTGTGGAACTAGCCTTGTCGCAAACCTTTGCACTTTCTCTAATTTCTTGACATGCTTGACCAGGTGTTGGTTCCAGACTGGTGCTGCATACTCTAGTATGGGCCTGACGTACACGGTGTACAGTGTCTTGAACGATTCCTTGTTAAGGTAATGGAATGCTAATCTTAGGTTTGCCAGTCGCCCATATGCTGCCGCGGTTATCTGGTTGATGTGTGTTTCCGGAGACGTGCTTGGCGTTATACTCACCCCAAGGTCTTTCTCCTTTGATGAGATTTGTAGCCTTTGTCCACCTAGCCTGTACTCTGTCAGCGGTCTTTTTTGCCCTTCTCCGATCTTCATGACTTTGCATTTGGTGGGGTTAAATTCGAGAAGCCAGTTACTAGACCAGATGTCAAGCTTGTCCAGGTCTCTTTGAAGTCCTGCTTGGTCTTCATCCGATGTGATTCTCCTCATTAATTTCACATCATCTGCGAACATAGACACTTCTGAGTCTATCCCGTCCGTCATGTCATTCACATATGCCAAGAATAGCACTGGTCCTAGGACTGACCCCTGCGGTACACCGCTCGTCACAGGCGCCCACTGTGATACCTCATCGCGCTGTTGCCTCCCTGTGAGATATTCCCTGATCCATTCCAGTGCCCTTCCTGTTATACACGCTTGGTCTTCCAACTTCTTTACTAATCTCATATGAGGAACTGTGTCGAAGGCCTTCCTGCAGTCCAGGAAAATCCAGTCAACCCACCCTTCTCTCTCTTGCCTCACCTCTGTTATTTTATCATAGAACTCCAGAAGGTTTGTTACACAGGATTTGCCTTCCCTGAATCCGTGCTGTCTGGCATTGATTGTCCTGTTCTGCTCCAGATGCTCCACCATTCTTTTCCTGATGATTTTTTCCAAGACTTTGCACACTATACACGTAAGTGACACCGGTCTATAGTTTAGTGCCTCATTTCTGTCTCCTTTTTTTAAAGATGGGGACTACGTTGGCCTTTTTCCATATCTCAGGTAGCTGCCCAGTTTCAAGGGATGTGTTGAATATTATGGTAAGTGGCACACTCAGATTCTCAGCTCCTTCCCGAAGGACCCACGGGGAGATATTGTCCTGGCCCATCACCTTTGAGGTATCAAGGTCACTGAGTAACTGCTTCACCTCCCCCTCAGTTGTGTGTATGCCCTCTAACACTTGATACATCCCTTGTTGGTGATGCACCCCGTCCTGTCTACACAGCTGCCTTCCTTCCTCCACTGTGAATACTTCCCTAAACCTTGAGTTGAGCTCCTCACATACCTCTTGATCATTACTTGCGAGTTCCCCATCTTCTCTCCTCAGCCTAATCACATGGTCCTTGACTGTTGTCTTCCTTCTGATGTGACTGTACATCAGTTTTGGGTCAGACTTGACTTTCGATGCTATGTCATTTTCGTACTGTTTCTGGGCCTCCCTCCACACCTGTGCATACTCGTGTGTGAATGTGTGTGTGTGTGCGTGTGTGTGTGTGTGTACTCACCTAGTTGTACTCACCTAGTTGTGGTTGCAAGGGTCGAGTCATAGCTCCTAGCCCCGCCTCTTTACTGGCCGTTACTGGGTCACGTTCCCTGCTCCATGAGCTTTATCATACCTCTCCTTAAAGCTATGTATGGAACATGCCTCCACTACATCGCTTCCCAAGCTATTCCACTTCCTGACCACTCTATGACTGAAGAAATACTTCGTAACATCCCTGTGATTCATCTGAGTCTTCAACTTCCAACTGTTTCCCCTTGTGTGCGTCTGTGTGTGTGTGTGTACTCACCTAGTTGTGGTTGTAGGGGTCGAGTCATAGCTCCTGGCCCCGCCTCTTCACTGGCCGCTACTGGGGCACTCTCCCTAAGCCATGAGCTTTATCATACCTCTTCTTAAAGCTATGTATGGAGCCTGCCTCCACAACATCGCTTCCTAAACTATTCTACTTCCCGACCACTCTGTGACTGAATAAATACTTCCTAACATCTTTGTGATTAATCTGAGTCTTTAACTTCCAACTGTGTCCCCTTGTTGCTGTGTCCCATCTCTGGAACATTCTGTCTCTGTCCACTTTGTCAATTCCTCTCAGTATCTTATATGTTGTTATCATGTTGTCCCTATCTCTCCTGTCCTCCAGTGTCGTCAGGTCGATTTCCCTTAACCTCTCCTCGTAGGACATACCCCTTAGCTCCGGGACTAGTCTTGTTGAAAACCTTTGCACTTTCTCGAGCTTCTTCACGTGCTTGGTATGTGTGGGTTCCAAACTGGTGCTGCATACTCCAGTATGGGCCTAACGTACACAGTATACAGGATCCTGAACGATTCTATATTAAAATGTCAGAATGCTGTTCTTAGGTTTGCTATGCGCCCATATGCTGCAGCAGTTATTTGGTTGATTTGCGCCTCAGGAGATGTTCCTGGTGTTATACTCACCCCAAGAACTTTTTCCTTGATTGAAGTTTGCAGTCTCTTGCCACCTAGACTGTGTGTGTGTGTGTGTGTGTGTGTGTGTGTGTGTGTGTGTGTGTGTGTGGGTGTGTGTGTACTCACCTAATTGTGGTTGCAGGGGTCGAGACTCAGCTCCTGACCCCTCCTCTTCACTGATCGCTACTGGGTCCTTTCTCTCCCTGCTCCATGAGCTTTATCATATCTCGTCTTAAAGCTAAGTATGGTTCCTGCCTCCACTACATCACTTCCTAGACTATTCCACTTCCTGACTACTATATGGCTGAAGAAATACTTCCTAACATCCCTTTGACTCATCTGAGTCTTCAACTTCCAATTGTGCCCCTTGTTTCTGTGTCCCCTCTCTGGAACATCCTGTCTCTATCCACCTTGTCTCTTCCATGCAGTATTTTGTATGTCGTTATCATGTCTTCCCTAACCCTCCTGTTCTCCAGTGTTGTCAGGCCGATTTCCCTTAACCTTTCTTCGTAGGACATTCCCGTTTTCTCTGGAACTAACCTTGTCGCAAACCTTTGCACTTTCTGTAATTTCTTAACGTGCTTGACCAGGTGTGGGTTCCACACTGGTGCTGCATACTCTGGTATGAGCCTGACGTACACGGTGTAGTGTCTTGAACGATTCCTTACTAAGGTATCGGAAAGCTATTCTCAGAATTGCCAGTCGCCCATATGCTGCAGCAGTTATCTGGTTGATGTGTGCTTCCGGAGACGTGCTCGGTGTTATACTCACCCCAAGATCTTTCTCCTTGATCGAGGTTTGCAGTCTTTGGCCACCTAGCCTGTACTTTGTCTGCAGTCTTCTTTGCCCTTCCACAATCTTCATGACTTTGCATTTGGCGTGGTTAAATTAAAGAAGGAAGTTGCTGGACCAGGTTTGCAGCCTGTCTAGGTCTCTTTGAAGTACTGCCTGATCCTCATTTGATTTAATTCTCCTCATTAACTTCAAATCATCTGCGAACAGGGATACTTCTGAGTCTTTTCCTTCTGCCATGGTTTTCACATATACCAAGAATAGCACTGGTCCTAGGACTAACCCCTGTGGAACCCCACTCGTCACAGGCGCCCACTGTGATACCTCATCACGTACCATGACCCGTTGTTGCTTCGCTGTCAGGTATTCTCTGATCCATAGTGCCCTTCCTGTTATACACGCCTGATCCTCTTCTGCACTAATCTCTTGTGAGGAACTGTGTCGAAGGCCTTCTTGCAGTCCAAGAAAATTCAATCCACCCACCCCTCTCTCTCGTGTCTTACTTCTGTTACTTTGTCATAGAACTCCAGAAGGTTAGTGACACAGGATTTGCCTTCCATGAATCCGTGCTGGTTGTCTTTTATAATCTTGTTCTGTGCCAGGTGCTCCACCATTCTCCTGATAATTTTCTCCATGACTTTGCATACCATACACATCAGTGACACTGGTCTATAATTTAGTGCCTCAGCTCTGTCTCCTTTCTTAAAAATGGGAAATACATTTGCCGTCTTCCATACCTCAGGTAGTTGCCCAGTTTCAAGGGATGTGTTGAAGATTGTGGTTAGTGGCACACACAGCATCTCTGCTCCCTCTCTAAGGACCCATGTGGAGATGTTGTCCGGCCCCATCGCCTTTGAGGTATCAAGGTCACTGAGCAGCTTCTTCACCTCCTCCTCAGTTGTGTGTATGTCATCCAACACTTGTTGGTGTCCCCCTCTGTTATGTCTTCCCAGAGTCCTTTCTGTCTCCACTGTAAATACCTCCCTAAATCTCTTGTTGAGCTCCTCACATACCTCTTGATCATGTCTTTTGAGTTCCCCACCTTCTTTCCTCAGCCTGATCACCTGGCCTTCCTCCTAATGTGGCTATACATCAGTTTCTGGTCAGACGTGACTTTCGATGCTATGTTGTTTTCGTACTGTCGCTGGGCCTCCCTCCTTATCTGTGCATACTCGTTTCTGGCTCTTTGCCTAATCTCCTTATTTTCATGGGTCCTTTGCATTCTGTACTTTTTCCATGCTCTAGTGCACTTACTCTTTGCCTCCCTACACCTTCGGGTAAACTAGGAGCTCGTTCTGGTTTTTCCATTATTTCTGTTGTTCTTGGGAACAAACCTTTCCACTGCCTACTTGCATTTTGTTGTTACGTATTCCATCATTTCGTTTACTGACATTCCTACCATTTCTCTGTCGCACTGAACCTCCTGGAGGAAGTTCCTCATACCCTTGTAGAGACACCTTTTATAGTTCGGCTTTTCTCATTCACCTCCTGTTACCCTCTCCACTTGTAACTCTACTATGTACTCAAAGCTCAGAACCACGTGGTCACTGGCTCCCAGGGGCCTCTCATATGTGATGTCTTCAATGTCTGAACTGCTCAGGGTGAACACAAGGTCCAGTTTCGCTGGTTCATCCTCCCATCTCTCTCTGGTAGTGTCCCTGACAGGTTGATGCATGAGGTTTTCCAGTACTACATCCATCATCTTGGCTCTCCATGTTTCGGGACCCCCATGTGGCTCCAGGTTTTCCCAATCGATCTCCCTATGGTTGAAATCACCCATAATCAGTAACTTTGCCCTGCTCGAGTGAGCTCTCCTTGCCACCTCAGCCAGTGTGTCCACCATTGATCTGTTGCTCTCTTCATATTCCTCTCTTGGCCTCCTGCAGTTCTGTGGTGGGTTATACATCACTGTAATGACTACCTTATGTTCCCCAAACTGAATTGTATCTACTACGTAATCCCTTTCACTAATTTCGTCCATACCTTCCATTTCCTCAAATCTCCATCGGTTTCTTAGGAGCAGTGCAACCCCTCCTTCCCCTCTGCTCCTTCTATCTTTCCTCAGGATTGCGTCTGTTATTGTCTCAGTGAGTTTCGTTTCTGAGGACTTCTCATTGATTCTTTTATTCCATTCCTCACATTTATTCGTTATTTCATCTGCGTTCATGTACCAAACCTTCAACTTCTTTACTAAAACTGTGGTCCTGGGAGAATATTGGGGTTGGGGAGCAGGAGCCCTAACGGAGGCCTATGGGAGTTGTGGTGGGGGTGTGGTTTGTGATGGGGGTGGGGGCTCAGTGCCCGTAGGAGGTTGATGTAGGGCTGGGGTTTGTTATGTGGGGGTGGGGACAGATGGAACAGTGTGTGGATGTTGATTTAAATTGTTCAGCTGCCTTGGGGTTGTAGTGGTTTGAGTCCTTCTCTGGGTGTTTCTGGAGGGTATGTTTCCCTTCCACCTGGGTCTGGGTTCTTCTGCTCGTCTTTGTCATTTCCTCTCGTTCCTCCTTTCGTCTTTGTACCCTCTCTTTCAGTATCAGCATTTCCTCTTGTGTTCTGTCTCTATCGAGGTACACTCTCTGGTACTCCGGCTTGTCCCTCAGTCGTGCTTTCTCCTGCAGGATTATGGTTCGAGCTGATTCTGCTTTGAAAATTACTTTGAGAGGCTGTTCTCTTCCCCTTGTAAACCACCCAACTCTCCAGAAATTTGTCACATGGGTCATGTCGCCTTTACCTATTGCTTTTATGACACCTTCAATCGTTTTTTTCTTCTGTTTTCTTTCATAATAGATTCCTCCTTCAACTTCCTGAAGCCCGTAAACAAGAATTGACCTCTCCCTTTCGTCCTCCAACTGTGTCTCCCTTTACATCCTCTGAAATGTTTTAGTTCCTTCCATTGAAACATTCCTTCCTTCAATCATTTTCCTGGCTGAAGCCCCTATGCTCAGTGGTCTGTCTTTCCTGCTCATGTGTTCCTGGCCACTGCAGTTAAAGGCCCTGCATTTAGCATAGCTACTTAAGTGTCTTCAGACCTCTCATTTGTTCCTAGTGTGCTCCTCGTCTTTACCTGGGCCCCACGTGGGTCTGATAGGACCTTTGCATACAGTATAGCTTCTTTGCTCCCTACAATCTCCTTGTCTGTGACTGATGTAGGAGTTCCTGATGTCATGTCTGAAGTGTTATTTATCTCTTTAAGCTGTTTCAGGATTTTCAGTTCCTCTTCTAAATACTGTATTTACGCTTCTGCTGCTCTGTTCTGTATTCACCTATTTACTCACCTATTTGTGGTTGCAGGGGTCGAGTCATAGCTCCTGGCCCCGCCTCTTCACTGAATGCTACTAGGTCCTCTCTCTCCCTGCTCCATGAGCTTTATCAAACCTCGTCTTAAAACTATGTATGGTTCCTGCCTCCACTACGTCACTTTCTAGGCTATTCCACTTCCTGACAACTCTATGACTGAAGAAATACTTCCTAACATCTCTTTGACTCATTGGAGTCTTCAACTTCCAATTGTGACCCCTTGTTTCTGTGTCACCTCTCTGGAACATTTTGACTCTGTCCACCTTATGTATTCCTCGCAGTATTTTATATGTCGTTATCATGTCTCCCCTAACCCTCCTGTCCTCTAGTGTCGTCAGGCCGATTTCCCTTAACCTTTCTTCGTAGGACAATCCCCTTAGCTCTGGGACTAGTCTTGTTGCAAACCTTTGCACTTTCTCTAGTTTATTGACGTGCTTGACCAGGTGTGGGTTCTAAACTGTGTGTGTGCTGTGTGTGTGCTGTGTGTGTGTTGTATGTGTGTGTGTGTGTGTATGTGTGTGTGTATGTATGTATGTATGTATGTGTGTGTGTGTGTGTGTGTGTGTGTGTGTGTGTGTGTGTGTGTGTGTGTGTGTGTGTGTGTGTGCAGGTGTGAGTGTGTGTGTGTGTGTGTGTGTGTGTGCAGGTGTGAGTGTGTGTGTGTGTGTGTGTGTGTGTGTGTGTTTGTGTTGTGTGTGTGTGTGTGTGTGTGTGTGTGTGTGTGTGTGTGTGTGCAGGTGTGAGTGTGTGTGTGTGTGTGTGTGTGCAGGTGTGAGTGTGAGTACAGAACTGGTCTCTCTTAATACAAGTGTCGGAGTTGAAGGAAGAAAATAAAAAGACTTCCTTTGCCTGCATACATTTAGAAGTGTCTCTCAATGTAAGTACACTGAGAAGTGTCTCTCAGTGTAAGTACATTTAGAAGTGTCTCAATGTAAGTACACTGAGAAGTGTCTCTCAGTGTAAGTGAACTGAGAAGTGTCTCTCAGTGTAAGCACACTTAGAAGTGTATATCTTAGTGTATATACACTGAGAGGTATGTATCTCTCAGTGCATATATGCTTAGTGTTTCTGTAATTCTTACTTAAAGTTTTAAAGTACTGTATATATAAAAATGGTGGTTAACAGGTTACAACCCGTCTTAATAACCCTTGCATGATCAGTAATCTTTAATCCTAATTAACCAACCAGGCAGGACTTCAATCGTATTATTAACCTGTAAAGATTAACACAGGATAATGCAAGAGAGACGAGCAATATGGCTTAGTTCCTCTGGGTCCTTATGCCTTCAATCAGGATGCCACTCACAACTTCCCTCAGGATGCCACCCACAACTTCCCTCAGGATGCCACCCACAACTTCCCACAGGATGCAGTCCATAACTTCTCTCATTATGCCACCTACAACTTCCCTCAGGATGCCACCCACAACTTCCCTCAGGATGCCACAAACAACTTTCCTCAGGATGTCACCCACAACGTCCCTCAGGATGCCACCCACAAATTCCCTCAGGATGCCGTCCATAACTTCTCTCATTATGCCACCTACAACTTCCCTCAGGTTGTCACCCACAACTTCCCTCAGGATGCCACCCACAACTTTCCTCAGGATGCCACCCACAACTTCCCTCAGGATGTCACAAAAAACTTTCCTCAGGATGCCACCCACAACTTCTCTTAAGATGCAACAAACAACTTCCCTCAGGTTGTCACCCACAACTTCCCTCAGGATGCCACCCACAACTTCCCTCAGGATGCCACCCACAACCTCCCTCAGGATGCCACAAACAACTTTCCTCAGGATGCCACCCCCAACTTCCCTCAGGATGCCACAAACAACTTCCCTCAGGATGCCACCCACAACTTTTGTCAGGATGGCACCCACAACTTCTCTCAGGATGCCACAAACAACTTCCCTCAGGTTGCCACAAACAACTTCTCTCAGGATGCCACCCACAACTTCCCTCAGAATGCCACCCACAACTTCCCTCAGGATGCCACAAACAGCTTCCCTCAGGATGGCACCCACAACGTCTCTCAGGATAACACAAACAACTTCCCTCAGGATGCCACAAACAGCTTCCCTCAGGATGGCACCCACAACGTCTCTCAGGATGCCACAAACATGTTCCATAAGGATGCAACCCACAACTTCCCTCAGGATGCCACAAACAACTTCCCTCAGGATGTAACCCACAACTTTCCTCAGGATGCCACAAACAACTTCCCTCAGGATGCCACAAACAACTTCCCTCAGGATGCCACCCACAACTTCCCTCAGGATGCCACCCACAACTTCCCTCAGGATGCCACCCACAACTTCCCTCAGGATGCCACAAACAGCTTCCCTCAGGATGGCACCCACAACTTCTCTCAGGATGCCACAAACAACTTCCCTCAGGATGCCACAAACAGGTTCCCTCAGGATGCCGCATACAACTTCCCTCAGGATGCCACATACAACAGTCGACTATACCTCAGGTACCTATTTACTAGCTGGAAAACAGGGGCAGAGACTTCCCTGTCTCTCGACCAGCCCGAGGTTGTTCGAAGTTGCTTTTGATTGTGAGCTGTACCAGTAAACTAAGAGTAAAGAGAAATGATTGGTGAGATAACGAGCGAGCTAGGAGGGTTCTCAAGTGATAAGAAACTTTAGATATCAAACAATTTTGCAATGTAAAAACGATAAGGAGGAGGAGATGGAGGCGAAGTTCATGGAAAAGAAATGAGTGAAATAAAATGAATGAATAATTTTTAATGCTGAGTTAGATACGTAATTCCCAAGTGCAGATGTCTCTCAGCTCAGGCTGACATTACTGAAGTGTCCCAGCTCACGTTGGCACTACTGAAGTCTCCATGCTCAGGCTGACACTACTGAAGTGTCCCAGCTCACGTTGGCACTACTGAAGTCTCCATGCTCAGGCAGACATTACTGAAGTGTCCCAGCTCACGTTGGGACTACTGAAGTCTCCATGTTCAGGCTGACACTACTAAAGTGTCCCAGCTCACATTGGCACTACTGAAGTCTCCATGCTCAGGCTGACACTACTGAAGTGTCCCAGCTCACGTTGGCACTACTGAAGTCTCCATGCTCAGGCTGACACTACTGAAGTCTCCCATCTCAACCTGATATTTTTTCAGCACTTTGAATGAACACCATCCAGTGTGACGGAACATGAAGGAGGAAACAGCATTGTTCCCACAGTAACTCTCTTAAACCTCTCAACTATGTGGCACATGAGTCCAAGATCAGCTGTGTAGTAGCATCAACATTGTTGTTGCCTTCGACCAAGTATAACACTTGGAGACTTGTGGCAAAACTGTAAGCACTTGGGGCCTCTGACTCTGCACTATGCCTCCTTAGTGATTACCTTCAAGGTAGATTTAAGAGTAGTTCTCAAAGGTACACTGTCAAGAAGGTATTCAGTGGGTGCCAGTGTTCCTCAAGGAAGTGTGCTTGGGCCATTGTTAAGGAATGTCTGCTTCACATCATCCCAGAATGCAATGCATGTGTAGATGACTGTACTCTGACATTTACTAATGCGTGAGAGGAAAAGCCAGCTGTTCTTAAATGCATCAATCACCAGCTAATAACTATGTCAATTTGATAAAATCATTGGCAGGTTACAATTGCTTCTGAGAAAATATATATGATAATGATTTCTAGGCAGCATAGTTCTAATGCTAGAGTAGTGGCAAGGATGAATCGGAGAATGTTAGAGCCCAGGGATGACATGGATATTCGAAGGGTGAAATTTGACTCCAAAATATTTGTGAAGAATCACATAGTAAATCTTGCAAGAAAGGCAGCCAAGAATCTAACAGCCCTGAGGTGTATCTCATACCAGCTAGACAGTAGTGGTTGCAAAACTTTGAACGAGGCACAAGGGCGCTCACCCCTCAAGTAAGATCCACTTTCTTATATTGCCTCTTCATTTAGTTTTATCTACGACTTTTTTGACAGAATAGAAAACCGTGCAAGACGAGTTCTATCTCGCAAGAGAGAGAGAGAGAGAGAGAGAGAGAGAGAGAGAGAGAGAGAGAGAGAGAGAGAGAGAGAGAGAGAGAGAGAGAGAGAGAGAGAGAGAGAGAGAGAGAGAGAGAGAGAGAGAGAGAGAGAGAGAGAATATACTGGGTACCACATAAATAAATGATTTATGGGCGAGAAAAAGATTTAATAAGCTGAAAATTCGCAATATTTTGAAACTTAGTCTCTGTTAAAGCCAATGGTGATGAAAGATCTCTCAGAGTTGTATAATAAATTTATGTTATCCAACACTGGTGTACCAGTGTTGTGTGCTAGTAATAACACAACACTGGTGTACCAGTGTTGTGTGCTAGTAATAACAAAACACTGGTGTACCAGTGTTATGTGCTAGTAATTACACAACACTGGTGTACCAGTGTTGTGTGCTAGTAATAACACAACCACTGGTGTACCAGTGTTGTGTGCTAGTAATAACACAACCACTGCTGTACCAGTGTTGTGTGCTAGTAATAACACAACCACTGAGGTACCAGTAATGACACAACCACTGGTGTATCAGTGTTGTGTGCTAGTAATAACACAACCACTGGTGTACCAGTGTTGTGTGCTAGTAATAACACAACCACTGGTGTACCAGTGTTGTGTGCTAGTAATAACACAACCACTGGTGTACCAGTGTTGTGTGCTAGTAATAACACAACCACTGGTGTACCAGTGTTGTGTGCTAGTAATAACACAACCACTGGTGTACCAGTGTTGTGTGCTAGTAATAACACAACCACTGGTGTACCAGTGTTGTGTGCTAGTAATAACACAACCACTGGTGTACCAGTGTTGTGTGCTAGTAATAACACAACCACTGAGGTACCAGTAATAACACAACCACTGGTGTACCAGTGTTGTGTGCTAGTAATAACACAACCACTGGTGTACCAGTGTTGTGTGCTAGTAATAACACAACCACTGAGGTACCAGTAATGACACAACCACTGGTGTACCAGTGTTTGGTGTTAGTAATAACACAACCACTGAGGTACCAGTAATGACACAACCACTGGTGTACCAGTGTTGTGTGCTAGTAATAACACAACCACTGAGGTACCAGTAATGACACAACCACTGGTGTACCAGTGTTGGGTGTTAGTAATGACACAACCACTGGTGTACCAGTGTTGAGTGTTAGTAATGACACAACCACTGGTGTACCAGTGTTGAGTGTTAGTAATGACACAACCACTGGTGTACCAGTGTTGAGTGTTAGTAATGACACAACCACTTGTGTATCAGTGTTGAGTGTTAGTAATGACGCAACCACTTGTGTATCAGTGTTGAGTGTTAGTAATGACACAACCACTGGTGTACCAGTGTTGAGTGTTAGTAATGACACAACCACTTGTGTATCAGTGTTGAGTGTTAGTAATGACACAACCACTTGTGTATCAGTGTTGAGTGTTAGTAATGACACAACCACTTGTGTATCAGTGTTGAGTGTTAGTAATGACACAACCACTAGTGTACCAGTGTTGGGTGTTAGTAATGACACAACCACTTGTGTACCAGTGTTGAGTGTTAGTAATGACACAACCACTGGTGTACTAGTGTTGAGTGTTAGTAATGACACAACCACTTGTGTACCAGTGTTGAGTGTTAGTAATGACACAACCACTTGTGTACCAGTGTTGGGTGTTAGTAATGACACAACCACTGGTGTACCAGTGTTGGGTGTTAGTGAAGACACAACCACTTGTGTATCAGTGTTGAGTGTTAGTAATAACACAACCACTGAGGTACCAGTAATAACACAACCACTGAGGTACCAGTAATAACACAACCACTGGATTACCAGTGTTGAGTGTTAGTAATGACACAACCACTTGTGTATCAGTGTTGAGTGTTAGTAATGACACAACCACTTGTGTATCAGTGTTGAGTGTTAGTAATGACACAACCACTTGTGTATCAGTGTTGAGTGTTAGTAATGACACAACCACTTGTGTATCAGTGTTGAGTGTTAGTAATGACACAACCACTGGTGTACCAGTGTTGGGTGTTAGTAATGACACAACCACTTGTGTACCAGTGTTGAGTGTTAGTAATGACACAACCACTGAGGTACCAGTAATGACACAACACTGGTGTACCAGTGTTGTGTGCTAGTAATAACACAACTACTGAGGTACCAGTAATGACACAACACTGGTGTACCAGTGTTGTGTGCTAGTAATAACACAACCACTGAGGTACCAGTAATGACACAACCACTGGTGTACCAGTGTTGAGTGTTAGTAATGACACAACCACTTGTGTACCAGTGTTGAGTGTTAGTAATGACACAACCACTGGTGTACCAGTGTTGAGTGTTAGTAATGACACAACCACTGGTGTACCAGTGTTAGTAATGACACAAACACTGGTGTACCAGTGTTGAGTGTTAGTAATGACACAACCACTTGTGTACCAGTGTTGGGTGTTAGTAATGACACAACCACTGGTGTACCAGTGTTGAGTGTTAGTAATTACACAACCACATGTGTACCAGTGTTGGGTGTTAGTAATGACACAACCACTTGTGTACCAGTGTTGAGTGTTAGTAATGACACAACCACTGGTGTACCAGTGTTAGATGATAGTAATGACACAACCACTGGTGTACCAGTGTTGGGTGTTAGTAATGACACAACCACTGGTGTACCAGTGTTGAGTGTTAGTAATGACACACCCACTTGTGTACCACCAGTGTTGAGTGTTAGTAGTGACACAAACACTGGTGTACCAGTGTTGGGTGTTAGTAATGAGACAACCACTGAGGTACCAGTAATGACACAACCACTTGTGTACCAGTGTTGAGTGTTAGTAATGACACAACTACTTGTGTAGCAGTGTTGAGTGTTAGTAATGACACAACAACTGGTGTACCAGTGTTGGGTGTTAGTAATGACACAACCACTTGTGTACCAGTGTTGAGTGTTAGTAATGACACAAGCACTTGTTTGCCAGTGTTGAGGGTTAGTAATGACACAACCACTGGTGTACCAGTGTTGAGTGTTAGTAATGACACATCCACTGGTGTACCAGTGTTGAGTGTTAGTAATGACACAACCACTTGTGTAGCACTGTTAAGTGTTAGTAAAGACACAACCATTTGTGTACCAGTGTTGAGTGTTAGTAATGACACAACCACTGAGGTACCAGTAATGACACAACCACTTGTTGGGTTGGTTGGCTGGTAAGGTTCGTCAGAAAACAGTACAAGTTTTTCGTGACGCGGGTCTTAGTCAGATGATGACCGCCGTTCGAGCTTTTGGTCATCTGACTGAGGCTTTTCCCTGTCTTACCAGGCCACCCCTTCAAAAATTCTGGTCATTGTCTCTACTACCCACCATCCTCCAGCCAGGCTGTACCCAGCTCTCTACTACCCACCATCCTCCAGCCAGGCTGTACCCAGCTCTATTACCCACCATCCTCCAGCCAGGCTGTACCCAGCTCTCTACTACCCACCATCCTCCAGCCAGGCTGTTGCATGCAAAGAGTATGTAACCTGTATTCGGTTGCAACCCTACAATATAAAAATTATACACATTGCTGGCAAAAATAATACGCTAGCTGATATATTGTCCAGAAGTCATTGCATTTAGTTAGAATGTGTTAGGGACTTTGGGTGGAACCAGCCCTTTTTTTCCCCTAGTGGGTTTTTTTTTTTAGTGGGGGGGTGTGCCCTGCTACCGACCGCAGGCATCTTGGACCTACGCTAGCCCTACCGTCTGCTGTCTCACTCTTAAGTTTAAAGCTGGACTTTATGTCTCGAGGAAAGTTTAGCTTTAACTAATGAGCGGGATAGTTGAGGGGAAAGGCAGTCCCATTATTTTAATGTGCCATGGCGGCACTCTACCCATTTGAGGTGGAAGCCTAGTCCTGAGCCCTCTTGGGGTGGGGGTGATGCATGCAAAGAGTATGTAACCTTTATTCGGAGCATGTTAAACACACCCACATAGGCTCCCCTCCAACCAGCGAACCATCGTTAAGGGTTTGGTGATGGGGCCCCATCATCAAATCATCGACTCGGTTCAGCCAATTATAATGCGAGTTTAACAATGACAAAGGTGACGTGGATACCACTTGCGGTTTGTCATTGGAATTCCTGCATAGAGCTGGTTGTGGAAAGTTGTCTGTCTTTTGGCTGCTGCTTAGCCTAGACAACTGTGGCGTGCACTAAACACTTCTTCTTTGTATATAGTGTACATATGTGTAAAAAAAACTTTGTTATTTACTTGGTGAAGGAAAAGACAAAAGTCTTATATATTCATAACTGCTTGGTGAAGGAAAAGACAAAAGTCTTATATATTCATAACTGCTTGAAGGAAATACAAATTCAAAGCATTTTCTACTGTGTTTCTTTGCTCCAAGCTCCCTTTTACACTCAGGTTAACAGGCCATTGAACCTGAGTTTGTAATACAGGCTGTACCCAGCTCTCTACTACCCACCATCCTCCAGTTAGGCTGTTCCCAGCTCTCTACTACCCACCATCCTCCAGCCAGGATGTACCCAGCTCTCTATTACCCATCATCCTCCAGCCAGGATGTACCCAGCTCTCTACTACCCATCATCCTCCAGTTAGGCTGTTCCCAGCTCTCTACTACCCACCATCCTCCAGCCAGGATGTACCCAGCTCTCTATTACCCATCATCCTCCAGCCAGGCTGTACCCAGTTCTCTACTACCCACCATCCTCCAGCCAGGCTGTACCCAGCTCTCTACTACCCACCATCCTACAGTTAGGCTGTACCCAGCTCTCTATTACCCACCATCCTCCAGCCAGGATGTACCCAGCTCTCTATTACCCATCATCCTCCAGCCAGGATGTACCCAGCTCTATTACCCACCATCATCCAGCCAGGCTGTACCCAGCTCTCTACTATCCACCATCCTACAGTTAGGCTGTACCCAGCTCTCTATTACCCACCATCCTCCAGCCAGGATGTACCCAGCTCTCTATTACCCATCATCCTCCAGCCAGGATGTACCCAGCTCTCTATTACCCATCATCCTCCAGCCAGGCTGTACCCAGTTCTCTACTACCCACCATCCTCCAGCTAGGCTGTACCCAGCTCTCTACTACCTACCACCCTCCAGCCATGCTGTACCCAGCTCTCTATTACCCACCATCCTCCAGCCAGGCTGTATCCAGCTCTCTACTACCCACCATCCTCCAGCCAGGCTGTACCCAGCTCTCTACTACCCACCATCCTCCAGTTAGGCTGTTCCCAGCTCTCTACTACCCACCATCCTCCAGCCAGGATGTACCCAGCTCTCTATTACCCATCATCCTCCAGCCAGGCTGTACCCAGCTCTCTACTACCTACCATCCTACAGTTAGGCTGTACCCAGCTCTCTATTACCCATCATCCTCCAGCCAGGCTGTACCCAGCTCTCTACTACCCACCATCCTCCAGCCAGGATGTACCCAGGTCTCTATTACCCACCATCCTCCAGCCAGGCTGTACCCAGCTCTCTACTACCCACCATCCTCGAGCCATGTACCCAGCTCTACTACCCATCATCCTCCAGCCTGGCTGTACCCAGCTCTCTACTACCTACCATCCTCCAGCCAGGCTGTACCCAGCTCTCTACTACCGACCATTCTCCAGTCAGGCTGTACCCAGCTCTCTACTACCCACCATCCTCCAGCCAGGCTGTACCCAGCTCTCTACTACCCACCATCCTTCAGCCAGGCTGTACCCAGCTCTGTACTACCCACCATTCTCCAGCCAGGCTGTACCCAGCTCTCTACTACGCACCATCCTTCAGCCAGGCTGTACCTAGCTCTCTACTACCCACCATCCTCCGGCCAGGCTGTACCCAGCTCTATACTACGCACCATCCTCCGGCCAGGCTGTACCCAGCTCTCTACTACGCACCATCCTCCAGCCATCACAACTTTGTGCCCAAACTTTCTACCTCTTTTACCAACGGATCACAGAAGCATAAATTTTTGGCCAAAAACACGTATCATCTCCTCAAACCTTTTCTTTCCTCCTGGCCGAGCATATATGATAGAGGTCTGTCTTCTCAGAGTTGACAAACTCAGGACACAACACTTGACAATTGATTCAGGAAATCGTAATAATAATACGATAGTAAATAAATCACGGAACCAACCATATCGTATAATAAGCATGTCTCGCATCACAATAACAAGACTAACAAAATCGTAATGCAACGATTGGCAACAAATCAGGGAACGGGTGAGGTTTGAATTCATGGCAAGTGAGTCCTAAAACTCACTGCCATTGGTTCAAGTCCCACCTGTTCCCTGATTTACAAAATCAAGTAGGTATATTTCTGTACACTAGTGACCTTAGAAATGGCTGTCTAGCGCTGCTAATTTCTGAACTGATTTGCAGTGGGTTCGAATTCTGTTGGTTTTGTGACGTAATTCCCCACACTGTTCCCAGGGAGACTTACAATAGCATAAAACTGGCCAGCAGCAAAATTCACATAACAAGAGGAACTGTGGATCTGATTGTCGTAGCTCTACATAGAGCTTAATCAAGTTGTATTTCGTGTTGTGTAGAGCTTTATTAAATCGCATTTTGTTCTGTTATCAAGTCATGTGTACTTTCATCAAGTCGTAACTGATGAAGCTCTACCCAGAGCCAGACATTGTTCTTCAAGAGTAGTACACAAAAACCCCGCACATAGAAGAGAGGAGCTTACGACGACGAGGTTTCGGTCCGACTTGGACCATTTACAAAGTCACTTTAACAAAAAGGAGAGAAGGAGGGAGTATATACAGGCCAGTAGACAGGGACGGGAACAAGAGAGGAAGTGGTGGAGGTAGTAGTAGTGGAGTCAGTCATATACTAAGAAAGAGGAGCACTGCAAGGGAGCTAGCGGCCCACAGAGGGTAGGAGCAAGAACACAGAGGGGGAAAAAATAATAAAGGACAAATACCCAAGGCAGAAGAAAGCAAACCCAAAGGAGAAAGAATAAAGAGGAAAGGGGGAGAGGGAGAAGGGGAAAAAAGAATCAGGTTAAGTCACTGGTGTTCTGAAGTTTGGAGCATTTTACAATGTAATGGGAAAGGAAAGCATCTACAGAGACAAAGCCACGTTTAAGATTCATACAAGGAAAGTTGTTTATAAGGGTGGATTCAACCAGACGGCGACTGTGAAAGTTAGACGTAGTGTAGACAGTTTTAGCAGAAGACCAGTCAATAGGATGATTGTGATCTCTGACATGACAGAAAAGAGCATTGTTAGTGTCGGCAAGCCTAACACTAATGTTGTGCTCATTAAGTCTGTTGTCGTAAGCTCCTCTCTTCTGTGTGCGGGTTATTTGTGTATTGGTCCAGTCACGGTATTGTGCCGTTTTTTTGTTATTCAAAAGTTGTGTGCGTCTTCTGAAGCAGCGCTTTTCCTGAAAACACTATTTTAGAGCTTAGTGCTGACCATTATGAAGGTCTTAAAGCGCTGTAAGCTCCACGCTCAAGGTCTTCCTGGCTTGGGAGTCTCAAACCTCTCCTCAGCTTCCTGGAATTTAATTTTCTGTCAATGTTCTTTTTCTTGGTAAATCGTATGATTTAATTCATGATACCTGAATTCAGTTTCCTCTTCCCATCAATTTTCAACTACATTCAACTACACCCATCTTATTCTCTTCCTGAAAACATCATATTCTCTCCCTGCCAACATCATATTCTCCGCCTCGTATTCAGTCTCTGCCAACATCATATTCTCTTCCTGTCAACGTCAGAATCTCCCCCCTGCCATTCTCTTATTCTCCCCTGTCAACCTCACCCACAGTGGTCCAGCCTCTTCAAACACGTACAGTAGGTCCTTCAAACACGTACAGTAGGTCCTTCAAACACGTACAGTAGGTCCTTCAAACACGTACAGTAGGTCCTTCAAACACGTACAGTAGGTCCTTCAAACACATACAGTAGGTCCTTCAAAGACAAAAGTTTGTCACACTTACGTTGAAATTTTTTAAGTAAAATTGTCCCTAGTCAGTTGTCTTATATCTTAGTTTAAAGAGATGTTGCAAGTTTTTTTCCTTGTAATAGCAAAATATTAATAGTACTTATTTGGTCTTCGCTATAATGGTCTCAACTAAATGTATGCAGAACAAGCCACATGGGGGATGGAAATATTTAGGTCTAGATCTTTCGCATTCTCTTGTGTCGTCAGGAGCTATGCAATGTTGCAAGACAGCATCAGATAGAAGGGGAAACACACACACACACACACACACACACACACACTCACACACACACACAAACACAAACACACATATACATATATATATATATATATATATGTAATAATATTGGTAGAATTACCGACAATATGTTAAGTAAAAGGACACAAATGCAACTAATGTGACATTTTATTGTGGCAACGTTTCGCTCTCCAGGAGCTGAACACTTCGCCAACATCATACCCTCAAGCGTCACTTGGGTACGTTACGTAGACGACGTCCTCGTAATAACTCCCAAACGTTTTGATGTACGGAATCTTCAGGCTAGGCTCAACGCAGTTGAACCGGCGATCCAGTTTACACTAGAAGAAGAGTCCAATGACAAACTACCCTTTCTAGACGTCCTCATCTAAAAGAGGCATCATCATCGGATTCTTCCTAAGAGCTTACCGAATTTGTAGTCCTGAGTTTCTTGACGAGGAATGTACATACATTCACCAAACCTTCACTGAGTTACATTTTCCTTCCTTTTTCATCAAAGATTGCAAGAAAAGAGCTCTTCAGATCATTAATTCTCCACGCGTCAACACCACTCCAAACAAAGTTATAGTTCTTCCCAACAGCCAGGTTGCATCCAACATTTCTAAAGTATTTGCACAAGCTAACACTAGAGTCGCCATTGCTTCCAGTACTTCTATTAAGGATCTAACCAGGACTAAATCCAAGCACCATGAACCAGTCAACGCAGGGGTCTACACTATACCCTGTGGAGGCTGCGACAGAATTATGTAGGAGAAACAGCAAGAAACCTCGAAACACGCATCAATGAACACATTAATGCATGCAGAAACGATAACCTGAACAACGCCTGCGTACAACACCGAAATTCCAACAATCATCTCATGAAATTCAAAGACGCCCGACTAGTAATCAAAGAAACTAATTTCCGTAGACGCAAATGCCTTGAATCAGCACTTATCTCTGTTTCTAACACAATTAAACAAAACAAAGGCAGCTTCACCATCTCTGAAGTCTTAGCAAGAATCCTCCTGAATACAGTTAACCATACCATCACATAGTCTCTCCTGCTAATTCAACACAAGCACATCGTAGATGTGGAACACTCCTACAGGCCTTCTATATTTCAACCTCCAGCATAAAATATTTGTCTAACCTATTGTTATACTACCCAAGTATTTGTTTTATCACCTTTTACTCATGTGCATATTGATTGTTCTACCTTATTGTATTACTACTACTACTACTTATCACTACTACCTCGACCACCACTAGTATTTCACCTCACTTTGAGAGTATATAATAGCCCACTGTGTCCATGTAACGCTTGTAACGGCTTGAGAAAGCTCCTGGAGAGCGAAACGTTGCCACAATAAAATGTCACA
>WNWK01009594.1:65000-75573 GCA_009830355.1 Cherax destructor | reverse complement strand
TTTTAGTTGAGGTAGAGGTTCCTTCCCCGATGGGGATCTTTGGCCCTTTGGGAGTTCGGGCCCCCCTTACACACAGGACGGGGAAGAAGGGGTATTTATAGGCAGGCAGACGGGGGAGGGCACAAGAAAGGGTGGAGGGGTAATAATGGAGGTAGGTGGTAGTAGTAGTTAAGTCAGTCATATTCCAGGAAAGGAGCACTGCAAGGGCTGGCGCCCCGCATAGGGTAAGGACAAGAACACAGGGGGGGAAAATGAGAATAAAAAAAAATGAAGGACAAAACAAGGCAAAAGAAAAGAAAAAAAACCCCAGAGGAGAAAGGAGAAAGAGGAGAAGGGGAAGAGATAAAAGGGGGAAGGAATCAGGTTAAGTCAGGGGTGTTCTGAATTTTGGGAGCATTTAACAATGAAAATGGGAGAGGAAAGCATTTTACGGGAGACAAAGCCAGGGCTAAGATTCATACAGGGAAAGTTGTGTATAAGGGAGGATTCAACCAGACGGCGACTGTGAAAGGGACGTTGGTGAAGTTTTAGCAAAAGATCAATAAAAGGATGACTGGATCTCTGACATGAAAAAAGAACATTATTAGTGTCACCAACCCCTAAACACTATTTTTGTGCTCCCTAAGTCTGTCAGAAAGAGATCGGCCAGTTTCTCCAAAGTACGGGAAGAGGAAAAAAAGGAGAAAGTTTAGAGTAGACACCAGGAGACCTATAGAGGGAGGAGAGGGGGAACTAGATTAGTGCGAAGAGTGTTAGTCCGAAAGGTAAGTTTGAGGGGTCTAAGGAACGGAGAGAGTTGTTGAGATTAGAGAGCCCAGAGATGTGGGGAAGCCAGAGGACAGGAGAGTTCCCAGGAGTAGAGGGTTTGGGAGAAAGAAAGTCCTTTTGGGCCCTGAGAGAAAGCAGAGTCTATGACGACATTACACAACCCATCACTCACGCCAATATAGATACACTCTCACACAAAACACAAAATGAAGTCGACAGGATTGCCATCTGGGAACAAAACTGGAGGATCAAACCAATGCAGCAAAATCCAACATTACATATTTTAACTATGGGGAAACGTGATTCTCCATTACCTGTCGATCTCAGCCTGACACCCGCACCTACATCCCCATCACACAATCTGTCACAGTCCTTGGATTTCTTGACTACCTCATTTGCTTAAACAGACACATTCACTCAAAGCATGCAGTGAAGCAAGGCCCTTGTGGGCCTCACAAGCTGCAACATGCCTCCCAACGCCCCCAAACTACACCCTACAAATCCCAAAACCCCGGGGTGATAACTTACTCTCCTCTGCCCCTCTCTTGCAGCCAAAACAAACTTACTTAAACTGCAGCGTGTCCAGAACAAGGCTCTGCGCTGGGTGCTTGATGTCAGATGGGAAGACTTCGCCACAAGCGAGTCTCTCCATGCCCAGTTAGACATCCCTGCGCTGAATCTGTACTGGAAGACTCTCAGTGACAGACAGATAGACAAACTTGAGACACGACATGACTACTGGACCTCTCTCCTTGACGAAGACATTCGTAGACCCACAAACCAACACAACCTTTTCTATTCCTTGTATGAACCTGCTCCCAACCCTATTTACAAATAACCTTTTGATCCTATGTCAGGTACCTTGAGCTGTTCGTCCCTCTGACCAACTTTCGCCTTAGCTGCTGGGTTAAGCCCTGCTCTATTTCTACACTCCTCTCTAGCGCTAATCTTTGTCTGTCCCGTCCTCCCCGTTCACCCCACTGGAGTCTCACCAACCCGAGAGCCTGCTATTCCTGTTATCAAGCCTGTCCCACGATCGCTTTAGCTGCTGGGTTAAGCCCTGGCTCTATTTCTACGACTAAGACTCCTCTCCAGCGCTACTCTTCGTCTGTACCGTCTTCTCTGCTCATCCCATTGGGATCTTACCTGAACTTATTCATTCATTCATTCCTTTGTGTTAGTGTGACTTTGTAAATGGTCCAAGTCGGACCGAAACGTCGTCGTAAGCTCCTCTCTTTTTTATATGTGCGGTTGTGTGTGTATTATTCCAGTCACGGTATTGTGCCTTTTTTTGTTATCACATACCATATTATACAGAGCATTACATCACATTGCACTTTGCATGATGTAACAATACATAGCATTCTTACCTATAGGGTACACGGTTCTTAGTCATACTGAATTCCAAGTTCACTAATATAAATACAAGGTACTACGAGAGAGCACTTCGTAGAAGGATTACTAGTGATGCACCATCGTTAAAGTGGCCGGGGATGAAATGTCGATATTCTCGGCAGAAGAGGATAAAACCGTCTTCATTTTCAGCTCTTCCCTCTGAGTAGTTACTGAACGATGCCACTGAGGATACTCGAAGTATTCAATTTCAAATTCAAATTTTATTTCTTTGCAAGTTTACATTGAGATTATATAACTATAATAATGAGTTGATTGATCCTGGAGTCCTGAAGACGCCCTCATAAATGCTTTAAATTAAAATTTTAATGTATTTTTCTTGGTCCTCTCGGCGGAGTCCTGAAGACCCGTTATATTTTATTTTAAAGCTAATCTTATCTGTAAATGTTGGGGTCCACTCGGCGGTGTCCTGAAGACCCGTTATATTTTATTTTAAAGCTAATCTTATCTGTAAATGTTGGGGTCCACTCGGCGGAGTCCTGAAGACCCGTTATATTTTATTTTAAAGCTAATCTTATCTGTAAATGTTGGGGTCCACTCGGCGGAGTCCTGAAGAACCGTTATATTTTATTTTAAAGCTAATCTTATCTGTAAATGTTGGGGTCCACTCGGAGTCTGAAGATTTTTTTTTTTTTTATTCTTTGTCCTTTTGATGGCGTCCTCAGGAACCTCAACTTTTTCCCCTCCATAGAGCACTTGTGTCATACATTTTTTTTTTAGCTTGTGCCTCAGTGGGTGTTGATACTTCATGAATTACCAGAGCCGAAGAAAAAGTGGATTAGTCCTCCTGGGGATACCACTATAAAATAAAAAGAGCCTGGATGTCTACCTCTTGGTGGTTTGGAAAAGACATCGCAAATGGTAATAACTTTGGTAGTGTTCCAAAGACACTAAGATATATATATGTATATGGGTCCCACAATTTGCACCAGAGGTAGACCCCATCCTATATACCTGGAGTATACCTGGAGAGAGTTCCAGGGGTCAACGCCCCTGTGGCCCGGTCTGTGACTAGGCCTCATGTTGGATCAGAGCCTGATCAACCAGGCTGTTACTGCTTACCGCACGCAGTCCAACGTACGAACCACCCTGGCTGGTCAGGTATCGACTTTAGGTGCCTGTCCAGTGCCTGCTTGAAGTCAGCCAGGGGTTTGTTGGTAATCCCCCTGATGTATGCTGGGAGGCAGCTGAACAGTCTTGGGCCCCTGACACTCAGTTATGCGTATCGTGAAGGTTCTCTGCACATTTTCTAGGTCAGCAATTTCACCTGCCTTGAAAGGTGCAGTTAGTGTGCAGCAATATTCCAGCCTAGATAGAACAAGCGACCTGAAAAGTGTCAACATAGGCTTGGCATCCTTGGTTTTGAAGGTTCTCATTATCCATCCTGTCATTTTTCTAGCAGATACGATTGCTACGGTGTTATGGTCCTTGAAGGTGAGATCCTCTGATATGATCACTCCCAGGTCTTTGATATAAGTTTTTCGCTCTATTGTGTGGTTGGAATTTGTTTTGTACTCCGATGAGATTTTAAATTTCCTCACGGTTTCCGTATCTGAGTAATTGAAATTTCTCATCATTGAACTTCATATTGTTTTCTGCGGCCCATTTAAAGATTTGGTTTATGTCTGCTTGGAGTCTTGCAGTGTCTTCAACGGTGGACACTGTCATACAGATTCGGGTGTCATCTGCAAAGGAAGACACGGCACTGTGGCTTATATCCCTGTCTATGTCCGATATGAGGATGAGGAACAAGATGGGAGCGAGTACTGTGCCTTGTGGAACAGAGCTTTTCACTTTAGCCGCCTCTTTGAGTTCTACTTGTTAGGAAATTATATATATATATATATATATATATATATATATATATATATATATATATATATATATATATATATATATATATATATATATATATATATATATATATAATATATAATTTTTTACTATTAAAAAATGGATAAAAAGGCTTCAAAGAAGAATATTTGGATTTCTTCGGGAAGCCATTTGAATGTTCCACTTCCCTTACCACCCCATCTTTTCATTCTTTTTTTTTTACCAATAGGTATATTTTATTACATAATATGGTACAAATGATTTAAAGATTAGATTTTGCCACCGAAGTGGCTAGTTTATTGTGCACCCCATATCCATCCTGTGGACGGTAGCCCAAGAACATATGGATACACAAAAGGCCTAGGCACTTGGCCCCAAAAGGGTTAACAATTGTACATTTGTATTTATATCTACATTTCACTTATCTGTTACAAGCAAATTTAGGAAATTTGCTAAGTGTAACTGGTATCTTATTTTCATGAATAAGATATCATGACATGTCACATAGGTTATTATACTGTCTATCTCTATATTCCTCAATAAGTGGACAATTAAGCACAGTGTTCAAGACAGTGACCATATGCTTGATCACATAATTTGCATTTAGTTTGATCATCATCTGTGTTTCTCCCAAACTGCCAGAAGTACTTGTAGCCAAGCCTAAGCCTGGCCACTACAACATCAGTCAGTCTGTTCACATTGCAAGTTGCCCGGATTTTTGAGTATCTATACCTGGCTTCTCCAATGAGCATGCTGTTAGAGTCATTATATGAGTCAAGAGCCTTCAATGATGACATAGAATCAGTAATGATGATAGAGTCAAGCTCAGTGTCATAAGTTAGCTTTAGTGCCATTAGGATTGCAAACAATTCAGTTTGCAGTGTAGACGCCCAGTTGTTAATTCTTATGCCTAGTTCAACAGATTTATTATTGTTCTTAACTAGGGATGTGGCAACCAGAGCAGATGCAGCCCTGCCAGAAGACTCCTGTTTAGATCCATCAGTGTATATAACTTGTGATAACTTATTACTTCTTGAGCAGTTGCTTTAACAAGTGATTTAAGGAAGGAGATTACTAGCAATGAGATTCTTGGGAGGGGCTTGCAGGTATGTGATATTAAATGAACACATCTTCCATGGAGGGGTGAAATGCTCTTGTTGCCTACAGTGATACAATTCATGCAGGTTGTAAAACTTAATGTAACTGCATGTTTTCACAATCCATTTAGATCTGTGAGTATTTACTTCTAGACATTTAGTAAGATTCATTGTGTCAGTGTCTGGTTCATTTCTTAACATTCTAATACCAAGTAGTGTTAATCTCAACAGTCCTATCACTGATACTAGTAATACCAAGCTCCTTCCAATATTAAGTACCTTCATAGATTTGGGACAGCCAAGAATAATTTTGAGAGCTTCATTTTGCATTAACTCCAAGGGTTGGAGAGAACTTTCTCTAGCTAATATCAACATGGGAGCAGCATAATCAATTAAGGACCTAATATAGGTTATGTACATCATTCTCACGATTCTCACATTAGCACCATAGTTGGGGTTGTAGCCAGCAACAGCTTTAAGAGCATTTAGTCTATCTTTTCATTTTTTATTTAGTTGTGGTATAGTGGATGTGTTAAAGGGTACATCTACACCAACATATCTGTAAGTTTTAACGTAGCTAATGTTTTCACCCTGCAAATGGGGGATGTCGTTTGCTTGTTAATATCTTTGTTTTAGAGGAAGATATTACGAGGCCTAGTCGATTACAAATTGCTTGAACTTTATTAAGAACGGTACTCATCTTTTTATGTCCTATTGTATGGATCATGTCATCAGCATAGCTTATAGCTATATTTTTAGGTGAGCTGGGTAGGGCATTTAGGAGAGCATTAATCAGAATATTAAATAGCATGGGACTGAGAACTCCTCCCTGCGGTGTACCTAGGGACATTTCTTTAGACTCGCTTCTAAAGCCTTGGTAAGGACAGAGGATACTCTGTTTAACAGGTATCCTATTATCCAGCAGAGTAGGCTACCACCAATATTCATTTTGGCTAGTTCATGTAGTATAACAGTTCTGTTCGCGATATCAAATTCAGATTTTAGATCAAGAAATGTGGTAAAACTAATAGAGGTGTGTGCGTGAGAAAGGTGGAAATACAGTTCTGCACACTCTTACCTTTCATGAACCCATAGAGGGAGGGGAGAGTTGGTGTCTGCTTCTATATTCACTGTGAAAATATGCTGATAGTTTACCTTATTCCCTTCATTACCTCTCCAAAGCATTCTTGGCACTGGTGAAGAGGTGGCACCGCAGCCTTAATGAACATTATATATTCCAGTGGTGCCCCTTTAACCAACCAAAATAAGATCATCACGATAAGTATACAAGGAGAGGAGTATATTTTATTGTATATAGCTTGAGAGTTTACTGTAAACCATGTTTTGGGGACTAAAGTATTATTGACTAGTAGTTGAGAGGTTATTCCTGGTTCTTCTCCTACTCCTTCTTGATTCGCCGGTACTCTCCCGGCCCAGGATTTTTCCAGATGGTGACCCAACCTTGGCTCCCTGTCGTGGGAGTATCTGAGACCTACGTCTCTCAAGGGAGAAGGTACAAGTACCTCCTCATCTTCTGGGATCAACCGTCCCCAGGCCAAGCCCCCATTCCCCGCCCTCAAGGGGCTCGTAGGGAGAAGCTAGGCCTCTGGTCAGCTATCTTCCCTGCCCCAGAGGGGTTCGTAGGAATGGCAGTCTCTTCCTGTCCTGGTTCTTACCTAGCCCAAATTACATGCATGTAATAATTCAGATTAATTCTTGTACATCCCATGCAAGTAATTACTCACAATTATTATTATTATTATTATTATTATTATTATTATTATTATTATCTACTACTACTACTATTATTATTATTATTATTATTATTATTATTATTATTATATTATATTATTATATTATTATTATTATTATTATTATTATTATTATTATCATCATCATTTATTATTATTATTATTATTATTATTATTATTATTATTATTATTATTTGCTTAAATAATTATGAAGATATTTTAAATGAACTTTATTCTAGTTTCCGGGGGCCTACAGAGCCCGTGAAGGCTCTGTAGCCGCCGTGAAGGCTCTGTAGGCGCCCATGAAGGGAAAACAGTGAACAAATTTGAACCTTAAGAGATAACTAAAGCAAACATCTAATTTGTAAGTGAGGTATCTTAACGCTATTCTTAGGTTTGCCAGACGCCCGTATGCTGCAGCAGTTATCTGATTGATGTGGGCCTCAGGAGATGTGCTCGGTATTATACTCACCCCAAGATCTTTTTCCTTGAGTGAGGTTTGCAGTCTTTGGCCACCTAGCCTATGCTCTGTCTGCGGTCTTCTTTGTCCTTCCCCGATCTTCATGACTTTGCATTTGACTGGGTTAAATTCAAGGAGCCAGTTACTGGACCAGGGTTGTAACCAGTCCAGGTCTCTTTGTAGTCCTGCCTGATCTTCGACTGATTTAATTCTTCTCATTAACTTCACATCATCTGCAAAAAGGGACACTTCTGAGTCTATCCCTTCCGTTATGTCATTCACATATACCAAAAACAGAACAGGTCTTAGGACTGACCCTGTGGAACCCCGTTTGTCACAGGTTCCCACTCTGACACCTCGTCACGTACCATGACTCGTTGTTGCCTCCCTGTCAGATATTCTCTGATCCATTGCAGTGCCTTTCCTGTTATGTGTGCCTGATCCTCTAGCTTTTGCATTAACCTCTTCTGAGGAACTGTGTTGAAGGCCTTCTTGCAGTCCAAGAAAATGCAGTCTATCCACCCCTCTCTCTCGTGTCTTACTTCTGTTACCTTGTCATAAAACTCCAGTAAGTTTGTGACAAAGGATTTTCCTTCCCTAAAACCGTGCTGGTTGTCGTTTATAAGCTTGTGTCTTTCTAGGTGCTCCACCACTCTCCTCCTGATGATCTTCTCCATGACTGCATACTATACACGTCAGTGACACAGGTCTGTAGTTTAATGCCTCGTGTCTGTCTCCATTCTTAAAAATTGGGACTACATTTGCCATCTTCCACACCTCAGGTAGTTGCCCAGTTTCAATGGAAGTGTTGAAGATTTTTGTTAGTGGCACACTTAACATCTCTGCTCCCTCTCTAAGGACCCATGGAGAAATGTTGTCAGGTCCCACCGCTTTTGAGGTATCGAGTTCACATAACAGCTTCTTCACCTCCTCCTCGGTTGTGTGCATTTCATCCAGCACTTGTTGGTATACCTCCCTATTCTGAATTCCTGGAGTCCTTCCTGTCTCCACTGTAAATACTTCTTTAAATCTCTTGTTGAGCTCCTCACATACCTCTTGGTCGTTTCTTGTGAACTCCCCATCTTCCTTCCTCAGCCTGATTACCTGGTCCTTGACTGTTGTTTTCCTCCTGATGTGGTTATACAACAGCTTTGGGTCAGACTTGACTTTTGATGCAATGTCATTTTCATATTGTCGCTGAGCCTCCCTTCTTACCTGTGCATATTCGTTTCTGGCTCTTCGGCTAATCTCTTTATTTTCCTGGGTCCTTTGTCTTCTGTACTTTTTTCCATTCTCTAGTGCACTTAGTTTTTGCCTCCCTACACCTCTGGGTGAACCAAGGACTCGTTCTGGTCTTCCCATTACTTCTGTTTTCCTTGGGGACAAACCTCTCCTCTGCCTCCTTGCATTTGGTTGTCACATATTCCATCATTGCTTTTTCTGGTTTTCCTGCCAATTCTCTCTTCCACAACGTCTTGTAGGAAGTTCCTCATGCCTGTGTAGTTTCCCCTTTTGTAGTTTCGTTTTTCCCGTCCGATTCCTGCTCCCCTCTCCACTTGTAGCTAAGTATATTATCAAAACACAGATCCACATGATCACTAGCTCCAAGGGCCTTTCGTACGTGATATCCTCGATGTCCGAACTACTCAAGGATCTTGCTGGATTATCCTCACCTCTCTCTCTGGTAGTGTCTCTAACATGTTGATGCATGAGGTTTTCCAGTACCACATCCATCATCTTGGCTCTCCATGATTCAGGACCCCAATGGGGCTCCAGGTTTTCCCAATCAATCTCCTTGTGATTGAAATCACCCATAACTAGTAACTTTGCTCTCCCCATGTGAGCTCTTCTGGCTACCTCGGCTAGTGTGTCTACCATTGCTCTGTTGCTCTCGTCGTATTCTTCTCTTGGCCTCCTGCAGTTCTGTGGCGGGTTGTACATTACAGCAATTACCACCCTATGGCCCTCAGACTGGATTGTTCCTACTATGTAGTCCCTTTCGCCCATTCCATCCATTCCTACCATTTCCTCAAAACCCCACCAGTTTTTAATGAGCAGTGCAACTCCTCCTCCCCCTCTGCTCCCTCTATATTTCCTGAGAATTTGATATCCGGGTGGAAAGATTGCATCTGTTATCATCCTGGTGAGATCCATTTATGTGAGTGCTATTATGTCTGGGGATGTTTCCTTGATTCTTTCGTGCCATGTGTGTGTGTGTGTGTGTGTGTGTGTGTGTGTGTGTATGTGTGTGTGTACTCACCTAGTTATACTCACCTAGTTGTGGTTGCAGGGGTCGATTCATAGCTCCTGGTCCTGCCTCTTCACTGGCCGCTACTGGGTCACTCTCCCTGCGCCATGAGCTTTATCATACATCTTCTTAAAGCTATGTATGGAACCTGCCTCCACTACATCGATTCCCAAACTATTCCACTTCCCGACCACTCTGTGACTGAAGAAATACTTCCTAACATCCCTGTGATTCATCTGAGTCTTCAACTTCCAACTGTGTCCCCTTGTTGCTGTGTCCCATCTCTGGAACATTCTGTCTCTGTCCACCTTGTCAATTCCTCTCAGTATCTTATATGTCGTTATCATGTCCCCCCTATCTCTCCTGTCCTCCAGTGTCGTCAGGTCGATTTCCCTTAACCTCTCCTCGTAGGACATACCCCTTAGCTCCGGGACTACTCTTGTTGCAAACCTTTGCACTTTCTCTAGCTTCTTTACGTGCTTGGCTAGATGTGGGTTCCAAACTGGTGCTGCATACTCCAGTATGGGCCTAACGTACACAGTGTACAGGGTCCTGAACGATTCTTTATTAAGATGTCGGAATGCTGTTCTTAGGTTTGCTAGGCGCCCGTATGCTGCAGCAGTTATTTAGTTGATGTGCGCCTCAGGAGATGTGTCTGGTGTTATACTCACCCCAAGATCTTTTTCCTTGATTGAGGTTTGTAGTCTCTGGCCCCCCTAGACTGTACTCCGTCGGCGGTCTTCTTTGCCCTTCCCCAATCTTCATGACTTTGCACTTGGTGGGGTTGAACTCCAGGAGCCAATTGCTGGACCAGGCTTGCAGCCTGTCCAGATCCCTTTGTAGTTCTGCCTGGTCCTCGTCCGATTGAATTCTTCTCATCAACTTCACATCATCGGCAAACAGAGACACTTTGGAATCTATTCCTTCCGTCATGTCGTTCACAAATACCAGAAACAGCACCTGTCCTAGGACTGACCCCTGTGGAACCCCACTCGTCACCGGC
>WNWK01009594.1:0-60000 GCA_009830355.1 Cherax destructor | reverse complement strand
CGCTATGATGTCTGGAGATGCCTCATCTATTCTTTCATTCCACTCTTCATACTTATTCGTAATTCCATCCGCATTTGTGTACCAAACCTTCAACCTTGTTTCCAATACTGTGGCCCTGGGGAGATCTTGGTGGGATGGGGTGTGGGCAGGGTGCCCGCAGGGGTTGGAGCATGGGTGGGGGTGATTGTATGGTTGGGGTATGGGCAGGTGGGGTGCAGCTTGAGGTGGGGGTGGGGGGTAACTGTGACGGTGGGTTTTCATTTGCTAGGGTGGGGACAGGGGCCTGATATGTGGGTGTGGTGCTAGAGTGTATGGGTGTCGTGGGTTGTTTGTGATATGAGGCCCGCTGAGGGTATTTCCAGTGTGTGTGTTTGTCCTGCTTGGGCTTGGTGTCCTCCGTATCTCGCTGTCTCCCTCCCCCTCTCTCCTCCTTCTTAACCTCTCCCTCCGGGCCTCCCTTTCTTCCTGTGTTCTGTCTCGATCTAGATATACATTCCGGTACCCCTGGTTCGTCCTCAGCCGAGCTTTCTCTTGCAGGATCATGGTGCGTGCTGATTCTGCCTTGAATATTACCTTGAGGGGTCGATTTCTTCCCTTTGTGTACCACCCGATTCTCCGAAAATTTGTCACTTGAGATGAGTCTCCCCCTATTGCTAGCATGATACCATCGATCTGTTCTGTCTCCTCCTGTTTCCTTCTGTCGTGGGTGTCTCCTTCGACTTCCTTCAGGCCATAGATGAACATCGACTTCTCCCTTTCCTCCTCCCACTGTGTCTTCCATTGCCTTGTCACAGGTGCATTATCCTCTCCCGGTGCTGTCATGACTGTATTCCCCGTGTTCCTTTGTGTGTCCGGTCTGCTCTTACGTCCCTGTCCGCTGCAGTGTGTTGTGGGGGTCTCCATGATTAGCGTGTCTGCTGTTTTGTCTACCCTCTCATATGTTGTTTCTGTGCTCCCATTCGTTGGTCCTGTGGTGCTCTTCGTGATCCTGGCTGCTTCTTCTATATCCCTCTCGTGTGTTGTTATCCTGCTCGTCTTGCTTCGGGCCCCATGTGTGCCTGCCAGTGCCTGTGCGTACCCGAGTTCTCCTCCTTTCTCCTCATTCCCTTTGGCTGTGCCTGGTGCACAAGCCCCAAGCGTTGTTTCCTGCCAGGTACTGTTGTCTCTATTCTGTGTCAGTCCCTGCAGCTTCTCTTCTAGGGTCTGGATCCTGGCTTCCGCTTTTTTGGCTTGCATTACCCATTTTCTACTCTCCTCAGCTATCCTCTTCTCCATTCCCTCGCTGATCACCAATAGCTTCCTCTCCCATTCCTTTTCCCTTTCATCGAGCTCCTCGGTGATCACCAATATCTTCCTCTCCCACTCCTTCTCCCTCCTAGAAATTTCCTCCTCCCACTGTTGCCTTCCCTGATCGGCCATCTTCTTCCTTGTAGACATCCCCCCTGAGCCACCCATCTTCCCACTGAGTCCTTTGTGGCTGTATTGAGGTGTCAGGAGAAAGGAGTAAGAGGGGTAAGGAAGGGGTTGAGGGAGAAACGGAGAAAGGATAGGGATGGGGGTGGGGGGGAGAGAGCTAGCTTAGAGGAAATGTAGACGAGGGTGGATAGAGGGAGAGAGAAAGAGGGCAAGAGGGAAAGGGAGAGAGAGAGGGAGGTAGAGAGGTAGGAAGATAGATAGGTAGAGGGAGAGAGAGGTAGGTAGAGAGATGGAGGAAGATAGAGATAGAGGGAGAGGGAGGAAGAGGGGGGTGGGAGAAAGAGAGGGAGGGAGAGGGAGGGAGGGATATGGAGGGAGATGGGGAAGAGGGAGGTATAGAGAGGGGTTTGTGTGTGAGGGAGAAGGGGAGGGAGATAGGGAGAGGAGGGTATAGAGAGGGAGAGGGGGTGTGCGTTTGCGGGAGAAGGGAGGGAGAGAGTGGGGGGATATAGGTTTTCAGGAAGTTTGACTACTCTCCTAAATATTAAGCTAGAATATTGCTAGTACTAGAGAGGACAGCTAGAATATTGCTAAAAACTAGAGAGGTAGGGAGAGGTGTGTGAGTGTGTGTGTGTGTGTTGTGTGTGTGTGTGTGTGTGTGTTTGTGTGAGTGTGTGAGTGTGTTGTACTCACCTAATTGTGGTTGCAGGGGTCGTGACTTAGCTCCTGGCACCGCCCTGTGAGTGTGTGTGTGGGAGGGGTGGCTATCAGTACTTCCTCTCAGGAGGTCACAGAAGCAAAGATCTCAAAAGCAAAAAATAAGAGACTTATTTAATTGGTCAATATTTATTTCTGCCAACTCTACCTTTCACAAGAAGACTTACGAGCATCTTCTTTGCTTTACCCAATACAAGTTTCCCTCGACTGTCCCTTCTTTATATCTTCACAACCCTCATTAAGAATATCTTGTAAATATTTACAAAAAATACAGTATTCCCTACTTTGTTTAATCGGGATTTTCCTAAAATTTATACTCAACAATTTCTTTATTTCCGTTTTATTGCTTGTGCAATGTAATTTTATTTTAAAAGAAGCGAGAGAAAATGCAGGTATGAGTATGGATGGATGGATAATACTCTCAGGTAAGACCCATAAGGGTGAAAAAGGAGATTTGATAGATGAAGAATAGTAGGTGAGAGGAGGTTTTAATAAGGTGAAGGGAAAGAGCCAGGGCTAAACCCAGCCGCATAGCGTTGGTTATCATGATGGATGGAGTGGTTCCTGGGTGGTGGTGATCTGCAAGGTTGACTCTGCGCAATGGATATACTGGTCTTGGCTCCGGAGGCACGGACATTTTTTCAGAGGGCGGCAGTCAAACGCCATGGCTGGTTTGCTTTTTGTACTGCTTCTCATAATGCAATCGATTTTTGAGGGACATACATGGAATTTTGCTGGGTACAAAGGACGTCTTTTAAGGTCCACCCCTGCAGAGGGCAGGGTAGAAGTTAAGAGTTTTAGGTGTAGAGAGGAGGAGGAGCAGGATTATTGATAGATTGAAAAAGGTTTAGATTGTTGTCTGGATGTCTGATGATATCGTCTGAAAAGGTTGTCCAGGTATCTTGGTAGGTTTCAAGTCGGTCTATTTGTCTGTCACTGAGTTCTTTCCAGAACACGTTCAAAGCCGGGGTGCCAGTCCTGTTGTGGAGGGACTCGCTAGTGGTGAAGTCATCCCACTTCGTTCCCAGCACCCACCGCAGTGCACGGTTCTGGATTCGCTGCAGTTTCAGGATGTTTGTTTTGGCAGCAAGAGAGAGGGCAAGAGGTGTGTATGTGATAAGTGGTCTTATGAGAGCCTTGTACAGGTGTAGTTTGGTGTTTGGGTGTGAGTCTCTGAGCTTGAACAGTCTACCAAGGGCAGTACTGGCCATAGCTCTTTTAGTGTTTATGTGTGTGTGTATTCTCAGTCTGGAGTCCAAAGTAACTCCTAGGACTGTAGTGCTGCGTGTACGCGGAATGGGTGTTCGTGTAGTGGTAGTTCTGAGGTAGACAGGCATTGGTTGGCGACGTCCTCTTTGAAAGATGTAAACTTTGATTTGTTGGCATTTGTTTTAATGCGCCAAAGGATCTCCCATGCACTAATCCTGTCTACCTTACGTTGTGTTCTGAGTGATAGATATCTACATTGTTCGTGTGCTATGAGTTGTGTAATGTCATCTGCATATGCCAGTGTGAGAGTGGTGCAGTGTGCTGAGCCAGGAATGTCGTTAGTGTAAAGGATGTATAAGGTGGGAGAGAGCACTGAGCCCTGGGGGACTCCAGCTTGAAGGGTAAAAGAGTCAGAGAGACAGTTTTTGAACTTAATTCGCATTGTGCGGCCATCAAGGAAGTTGCATAGTAATTTTTTGACATTCTGGGGAAGGTCAAAAAGGTTACATAGCTTGTACTTTAGCCCTGAGTGCCAGACAGTGTCAAAAGCTTTTTCCACGTCTTTTGCAACCAGGGCTGTTGTACGTCCTTGGACCTTATTAATTTGAATATAGTTCAAAATGATATTTAGAGCTGCTTGTGTGGATCGGTGTTGGCGGAAGCCGAATTGGCGGTCTGTCAGGAGGTGGTTTGTCTCTAGGTGAGTCCTTAGTCTATTAATAATGAGTCTTTCAAACGTCTTGCCTAGGGTTTCAAGAAGGCTAATCGGTCTGTAGTTCTTAGGGTCAGTTGAGTCCTTGTTCGGTTTGGGAATGAGAGTGGCAATAGCAGATTTGAAAAGGGTAGGAAAGTAGTCAGATGCAAGACATCCATTGTAGAGATTATTAGTAAGAGCAGAAATAACAGAGTTAGGGAGGTGACGGAGAATGTGATGAGAGAGACCAGAGGCTCCTGGTGCTTTTGGAGGAAGCTTCAGGATTAGCGATTTGACATTTGGTTGAGAGAAAGGAGTGTTTAGAATATGGGTGGAGGTGAGAGAGGAGAGCTGTATGATAGGGTCAGGGCTGGTGATGTGTCTGTGTGTGGAGACCCAGTGTTCTACGGCTTGTGAATGTTGTATTGCAGCTGGGTCAGGAGGGTGGGGGTGAAAAATGTCCTCGCATATGTGTTTGAAGGCATGTGCTGCTTGTGTGGGGTCCGTAATATTTATGTTGTTATGTGTTATGTGTCGGAAGTGTGCTGTTTTTGGGACTTCAGTAACCTTCCGGATGAAAGTCCAGAATTTCTTTGGGTCCCGAATGCGGTGTGTATCAGCAGCCTGGATGAGGGATTGCCAGTGTTTGGCATGGTCATCATCCAAGCTGCGGATAATGTTTCTTAGGAAGGTGAGGTCTCTGCTGACCTGTGGATATCTGTGGTGGTTGGTGGCAAAGCGGTGTCGGTAGTATAGGAGAAGGCGTTTTGTCCTTGTAGAAGGACGAAAGGAGTATCTGGTAGTGTATTGTGTTTTGGGAATGGAGTTTTCGGCAGCTTGAGTTATAGAGTTTTGTATCAGACGTATTTGTGTGTCAATGTCTGATGTAGGTTTGTTGTCAAAGTTATGTGATAAGTTAGTATTGTTTAGGTGTTGTTTGAAGGAGTCCCAGTTTGCCCTAGAGAAGGAAGGTATATGTCTAGAAGGAATGAGAATAGGGTTTGCAGAGAGGTGAAGAGTGATAGGTATGTGGTCCGAGCCAGAGAGTGGTCCTGGTGAGATGTGGTGATGGAGGTAGAGGCTGGCTCTGTTTGTAATGATAATATCTGGTTTTCTCTTGCAAATAGGACCGAAGAAAGTGTTGAAATGTGGGCCAAGGTGAATGAGGTGTTTTTGTGTAATTACGTGTTTTAGTTGATTCCCATGAATGTTTGTGAAAGTGTTATGGAAGTCTGTATGTTTTGCGTTTAGATCTGCAAGAAGATATACAGGAATGTTAGAGTGCTTAAAGAGGAGGTTTAGGTCTGTGATGTTGATATTGGAGTTTGGTCGAGCATAAGTAATGTAGAGAATAATAGGGCCATGGAGAGTGAAGACTTTTACTGCCAAGCTGTGAGGGCAAGTGAAAGGGATGTTTAAGAATTCATGTCGTATAGTACTGTTCACCATAATGGCCGTACCATTATAGGGATCAGCACCAGACTGACGTGTAGTGTAACCCCAGTGTCTGATCCGCTGAGTCTCGCACACATGTACTGTTTAAGAGCAGCACATCAGGGCGTTCAGCCTCAACGAATTCAGCCAGGATGTGTTTGTTCATGTTGTAGCTACGTATATTATACTGTGTGGCCTTAAGAGCCATGTTCAGTGTTGCTTGTGGGGGCGGAGTGTAGAGGTCTTGCTGGATCGGGGTTTGTTCCCATTCCAGTTATAGCATCTGCAGTGGTTTCAATGTAGCTGTGAGAAACTAATTTACTGTGTCTGATATCTGAGGGTTTTTGAGGGTTTGTTGATTTTTCTTTATTAGTACGTTCAGCTTTGGGATCGGTGTTTTGGTGTTGTTTGGTGTTGTTGCATTTACTTCTGGTGGTATAGCGGCTGGGTTTTTCTGTGGTGTCGTGATTTGTAATTTCATGATTTGCCCCTATGTTAAAATTTGTAGTTTCGGGGCCTTGAAGGTAGAAGGAGAGGGGATAGAAGGGGTAGTGGATGTTGTAGAAGGTATAGTAGATGTTGAAGGATCTGTGTTAGTCGGTGTGTATGGATGGGAAGGAAGTGTAGATTCAATAGGGTTTTCTGTGGAGGATGATGATGGTGATGATGGTGATGCAGGAAGTATGTTTTGGGGGGTAGCATTTAGGTTAGCCATATAAGATTCTATGGATTCGGGAGCTATGATTTTCTGAGATGGGGTAGGAGGTATGGGAGGGATGGGGTAGGAGGTATGGGAGGGATGGGGTAGGAGGTATGGGAGGGATGGGATAGGTAGTATGGGAGGGATGGGGTAGGAGGTATGGGAGGGATGGGGTAGGAGGTATGGGAGGGATGGGGTAGGAGGTATGGGAGGGATGGGGTAGGAGGTATGGAGGGATGGGGTAGGAGGTATGGGAGGGATGGGGTAGGAGGTATGGGAGGGATGGGGTGGAGGTATGGGAGGGATGGGGTAGGAGGTATGGGAGGGATGGGGTAGGAGGTATGGGAGGGATGGGGTAGGGAGGTATGTGAGGTGAAGGTGAGTTATGGGAGGGATGGGGTAGGAGGTATGGGAGGAATGGGGTAGGTGGTATGGGAAAACTTGGAGGGAAGGCAAGAGACGTTATGTTGTTTACGGTGAAAAGTTCATTGAAAGTTTTAGTAAAGTCGAAGGCAAAGAATTTGGACATAATAACTACTGTGTGCACGATTGCAGAAATCGTTTCGTTTGTTTGTGTTGATGGTATGGTAGAAGACAGAGATGCAGCCAGTCCTTTAGTTGTGCTTGCATATGTGGGGGGAGTGGAGGGTATGGTAGTAGGATGGGAGGTGGCTGTGGATAAGAGTGGGAAGCTGGTAGCAGAGAGTTTGGTTTGGGGATTGGAAGGTAATTGGGATTGGGGATTGGGGGAGAAAGGATTGGGAGAGTTTGTAGTTTTACCTAAGCGTAAGGAGAGAGTGTTCTTTTCGTTGTGAGCATTGGAAGGAGGTGAGGTTGATGGCAGTTGAGACATTTTAGGGGGTTAGTGCAGGAAGTGCAGTAGTGACCTGGAAAGGAACATCGGGAGCAAATTTGTTTTTTGAGGCAGGAGGATCTTTCATGTCCGAATTCATAGCACTTAAAGCATTGAAGTATGGGAGTAAAGTTAGGAATATATAGAGAGGTGTTAGGAATAATAAACATTTTAGCACGGCAGCCAAGCTGGAGGAGGTGAGAGGCTTCGTCAGGTGTGCAGCAACGAATTTTGAGGACGTTTGAGTTTGGAGGTCGGAATAAGTCTTCTACAGTCACATTAATAATAATAATAATAATATCTTTATTTACTACAAGTACATGTACAAGGTATACAGGCCTAGCTGACATCAATGACACACTACTATATAGAAAGTCCCTTGTTATGCAGAGCATTTCGGGCAAATTAGGTCCTTGTCCCAGGATGCGACCCACACCAGTCGACTAACTCCCAGGTACCCATTTTACTGATGGGTGAACATAGACAACCGGTGTAAAGAAACACGCCCAATGTTTCTACCCGAGCTGGGAATCGAACGCAGACCCTCACCGTGTGAAGCGAGAGCTTTAGCGATCAGGCCACGGGGCACCGTTTCTATTTTCGATGTCCAGTCTTAAATCATTATGTTAAGTAAAAGGACACAAATGCAACTAATGTGACATTTTATTGTGGCAACGTTTCGCTCTCCAGGAGCTTTCTCAAGCCGTTACAAGCGATACATGGACACAGTGGGCTATTATATACTCTCAAAGTGAGGTGAAATACTAGTGGTGGTCGAGGTAGTAGTGATATAAGTAGTAGTAGTAGTAGTAGTAGTAATACAATAAGGTAGAACAATCAATATGCACATGAGTAAAAGGTGATAAAACAAATACTTGGGTAGTATAACAATAGGTTAGACAAATATTTTTGCTGGAGGTTGAAATATAAAAGGCCTGTAGGAGTGTTCCACATCTACGATGTGCTTGTGTTGAATTAGCAGGAGAGACTATGTGATGGTATGGTTAATAGCCCACTGTGTCCATGTATCGCTTGTAACGGCTTGAGAAAGCTCCTGGAGAGCGAAACGTTGCCACAATAAAATGTCACATTAGTTGCATTTGTGTCCTTTTACTTAACATATTGTCGGTAATTCTACCAATATTATTACAAGGTCATTATCATAGTCAGCCAGGATAGATTTTTCGACCTGTCTTGCGATCACTGTGCTCCTGGCTCTATGCTCAGGAGTCCAGTTGATCACAAAACCTGCCTCAGAGTTTAGATCTAATATTTGGAGAGCAATAGGTTGTATAAGAAGCATGGAAGAGTCTTAACTTGAAGTCAGAGTAGATGTTACAGGGAGGAGTTTGTCTAAGTTGGTATAAGGTAGAAGCAACATTTATGGAGGCTTTGTCCGGCTTTGAGTAGGTTAGGGAGAGAGTATAATTTTCATTAGGTCGAGAAGAAGTCATGATGAAGCATTCAGGGCAGCACCGAGTAAGATAAGAATAATAATGGCGGTGGAGGCGTTAATTAAACGTAAACCCGATCTCAGTACACAAGAAACTAGTTTGGGCAAGTACATGTGTAAGAGACACATGCACTTGCCTGGATTACCTTAAAGTTTTCTGTAGAGGCACGTAACAGGAGGCGTCACAAAACTGGAAGGAGGTGAACTGTCGCTGATGGAGCACTGTCTATACTCTGGCCGGCGAGGAGAGGCAGACCTGTCTGTATGTGGTGCAGAAGACACACTCAGCTGAGGTGTGTGTGAGCTGCAGTCAACAGCAGGAGTGCAGAGGGAGGTTACCAACCCTAGGGATGGCAGCCAACGAAGCACAAATCCTTGGAGTTATGAATGCAGCAGGTGAGTAAGCTTCAGGCAGCAACAGGAGTGCTGAGGGAGACTACCTGCCCTTGGGAAGGCAGTCAACGACGCACCAGGTCCTGTTGATGGTGATAAGCAACTAGATAGAGAGCTATTGTGTCTGCCCAGGCCGAGAGCAACAGAGCGAATGAGTGAACATGATTCAACATGTGTCAACATGTTTGTGAGTGATACAGAGTTTGGATTTCGACATATTATACGTGAGGGAATTAGTGTTTACATTTTTATTAATAACACATCGGCCGTTTCCCACCAAGGCAGGGTGGCCCGAATAAGAAAAACTTTCATCATCATTCACTCCATCACTGTCTTGCCAGAGGCGTGCTTACACTACAGCTACAAAACTGCAACATTAAGAGCCCACTGTCCATCTTTCTGTTTATTGACAGTTGTTTATTACAACTTAATCTGAGTTCATAGATTATATGGCCTTGATTATGTTCAGTTTGATGGTGGCGTCCTGGACTAAGATGAGGTTGAGGCAGGTGATACAAAGTCTGGGGAACAGGTACGACATGATCCCTGACGTTAAGGAGATGTTAATCTGGAAAGCAGTAAGGCGGGACCTGGAATTCTTACTCAACCTTTGCATACGCACGTGCGTACACCTACATACGTGCATACATACCTACTCAATAATGTACGTATACACATGCATACAGCATACACACATGCATATTCACATGCATATTTATATATTTTAACGAATTAGAATTTTAAAACTGTCTTTATTATTTATTTAATGGTGATGGAGGTAGAGAGGGCTGGGCTTGTGGAATGCTGGGATATCTCTCTGGGATTCCGCAGAAAGCGAAGCACCTCTAGTTTACCTTCTTAAAATTCTCTACTCTCCTATAATTAAGGTAAATTACTTTTTAAAAGACAATACAATGTGACGACCTTCCTTAAATTAAGAGACCAAGACAACAAGAAAGTGAAGTAAATTAGACACATATGCAACACTTGGGTATCTTTATTGAGGAAACGTTTCGCCACACAGTGGCTTCATCAGTCCACTACAAGGAGAACGTTAAGAACAGGAGGAGTGTGAGGTTGTCAGCCCTCAATCTTGAGACGATGTTGTCAGTCCATCAATCTTGAATAGAATAACAGCATATGAGCAGAGGGACCTTATATACTGTAGACAGGAGAGGTGCAGCAGTTGTAGGAGGTGTCACATTTGTTCAATGTGGAAAGAAAGTGAAGCAAGTATTTACAATTAGAAGCAACACAGTGTAATAACAGTGCCAAGACTCGTGTAAGTGACACAGATCATTGTTGAGGGTTTGAAGCCTGTTGGATGAGGCATTAACAAGTTATCTCTACAGTGCGTACTATCATTGTATGATGACGTTTGTTAGTTTTATTAAGATACGACTATTGTTTTCTGTGAAGTGAAAGGAAGAATAACCTCCATCTTATCCTGGAAAACCTTTATGAAACTCACTGAACACTGATTACTGACACTGAACACTGATTACTGACACTGAACACTGATTACTGACACTGAACACTGATTACTGACACTGAACACTGATTACTGACACTGAACACTGATTACTGACACTGAACACTGATTACTGACACTGAACACTGATACATGACACTGAACACTGCTTAATGATACTGATCACTGATAAATAATACTAAACACTTATTAATGACACTGAACACTTTTAATAACACTGAACACTTATTTTCAATGGCATCGAACTCTTATTAATGACACTGAGCACTTATTAATGACACTGAACACTGAGCACTTATTTTCAATTGCACCGAACACTTATTAATAACACTGAACACTTAATAATGACACTGAACACTGAGCACTTATTTTCAATTGCACCGAACACTTATTAATAACACTGAACACTTATTAATGACACTGAACACTGAGCACTTATTTTCAATTGCACCGAACACTTATTATTTACACTGAGCACTTATTAATGACATTGAGCACTTATTAATGACACTGAACACTAAGCACCCATTTTCAATGGCACCGCACACTTATTAATGACACTGAACACTAAGCACCTATTTTCAATGGCACCGAACACTTATTAATGACACTGAACACTAAGCACCTATTTTCAATGGCACCGAACACTTATTAATGACACTGAACACTAAGCACCTATTTTCAATGGCACCGAACACTTATTATTTACACTGAACACTAAGCACCTATTTTCAATGGCACCGAACACTTATTAATGACACTGAACACTAAGCACCTATTTTCAATGGCACCGAACACTTATTAATGACACTGAACACTAAGCACCTATTTTCAATGGCACCGAACACTTATTAATGACACTGAACACTAACACAGCTGTCGGTGAATAAACAGAAGGGTGGACGAGGGGCTCGAACCGCCGTCTGCAGATTTCCACTCGGACGTTCTAGCGTTGCGGCCGCCGGGGGCCTCCACTAGGAAGCAATTGGAAGTGATACTTATTGTATTATATTCCATCAGAGACACCAACTGAGGTCCTTCCCTCGACCCAGGATAGCTAGGACGGTAGAAGGTCGGACTATGACCACAGCATCATTCATATATATATATTCACACACAAATATTTATATATTTTATAAGGGCCCACAAGGGGTACAACCAAAAGTAAAGAAATATGGAAAAGATGAAAGGAGAAGAGGTAGAGAGAGAAGGAAGGATCAGGTCAAGTCACGAGTGTTCTGAAGTTTGGAGCAGCTGACAATGTAATGAGAAAGGAAGGCATCGACAGAGACAACACCAGAACAAAGATTCATACAAGGAAAGCTGTGTATAAGGAAAGCTTCAACAATACGGCGACTGTGAAGGCTAGAAGTAGAGTAGACAGTTTAGCAGAAGTCCAGTCAATAGGATGATTGTCATCTCTAGTATGACATAAAGGGAGCATTATTAGAGTCGGCGAGTCTAACACTTTTTTTGTGCTCTTTAAGTCTGTCAGAAATAGAGCGGCCAGTTCCTCCAGAGTATTGAAGGGGACAAGATGAGCATGAATTAGAGTAAACACCAGGGGCATCATTTGTAGGGGAGACGTACGAACTAGATTACTGCGAAGGTTGTTATTCTGGAGAAAAGTAAGTTTGATGTCTAAGGAAGGGAGAGTTGTGGAGATTAGAAAGACTGGAAATATAGGAAAAGCAGAGAACAGGAGATTTCACATAAGTATAGAGTTTGGGAGAGAAGAAAGTCCGTTGAGCACGTGAGAAGCAGAGTTTGTGAAACCGGAAGAGTAGCCAAGACGAGAGAACGAATTAGGAAGAGTGGAAATTTCCGAGTCAAGGAACTGAGGGTCACAAATGCTGGGAGCACAGAAAAAGAAAAACACTTTTCTTGACAGAGGGAGCAAGGTAAGAATAGTAGTGAATGTACATGCCACTGTACAGAGGCTTGTGATAAACGAGAAAACAAAATGCCTGTAGCCGAGCGGTGGACATTTACATCAAAGAAAGGAAGCAAAGAGTTAGATTCCCATTCAGCTTTAAACTTGATGGAAAGAGTAAGATTTTTAAAGCATCGAGAAATGGTTGAGAGAGACTAGAGTCATGGGGTCAAAGAGCAAAGATGTCATCTACATAGCGGAGCCAGAGTGAAGGACGTACATCAACATAGCGGAGCCAGAGTGAAGGGGACACACCAATATTAGGAAGAAGAGCAGTTTCGAAGTATATTTCAAGGTTAGAAAGAACAGGGAATAAAGAAGAGCCCATAGTGACACCGAAGGTTTGATATTAAAATTTACCTTTATAGGAAAAGGTATTAGAGCCTACACAAAGGCGATTCAGATCAAAGAAGATGTCAGGAGGTATAGGGAGATCAAGCAACCCTTCATTTTCCTTCACTCTGAGAAAATTAATAACATCAAGACTAAACATCTTACAGGTCGGGAGAGGAAAAACACAGCTGATGAAATCTTGAGTGACGGATGAGAACAAGAGAACAAGTACCAAGATGGGGAGTGAGAGTTATGGCCAGGCAAGAGAATACGAGACAGAACCTCTGGTGGGACGTAGTGGGATATCAGGTTTATGAGTTTTAGGAATACCATGGAAATAAAGCAGAGAGGAACAAATATCACGGAAACGTTGAACAAGGTCAAGCAAGGTCAGCAGGACAGAGGTCGGAGAAAGTCCCAAGTTTATTGTTAAAAGTTCTCTTGATGCGATCAAGAGTGTTGGGGACGAGGGGAGTGTAGGTACGTGAGTCAGAGTGTTGGGGACGAGGGGAGTGTAGGTACGTGAGTCAGAGTGTTGGGGACGAGGGGAGTGTAGGTACGTGAGTCAGAGTGTTGGGGACGAGGGAAGTGTAGGTACGTGAGTCAGAGTGTTGGGGACGAGGGAAGTGTAGGTACGTGAGTCAGAGTGTTGGGGACGAGGGAAGTGTAGGTACGTGAGTCAGAGAGCAAGACTTCACCTTCACGGAGGTGATCATCGCGATCAAGACTTCAGGTTTACGGAGGTGATCATCGCGATCAAGAATTACCTTTGTCCGAAGAAAAGATGACAATATTAAAAATAAAAACAATATACATATATAACAAAAAAGGCACAATACCGTGACTGGAACAATACACACACAACCCGCACGTAGAAAAGAGGAGCTTAACACGACGTTTCGGTCCAACTTGGACCATTTACAAAGTCACACTAACATGGTCCAAGTCGGACCGAAACGTCGTCGTAAGCTCCTCTCTTCTATGTGCGGGTTGTGTGTGTAATACACATATGTATATTCATACCTACATTTAATTAAATATATTTAAGTCTAAAATCAATCCAAACTTTACTCTAATAAGATTGACCAACTTTTAAGAAAGAGAGTTTTATGTAGGTCTAATGTACATTATACAAGTATTGAAGAATGGTCTTGAGGGCACATTGATGTTATAGACACATAAAAAAAATGAACTGATTTACCCTAGTATAGTAAAAATAAAGTTGAACTCTCTGAACTATTACTGATCACAAATTATTTCTCTGTATACCCGCTTGTTTGATATATAAATCGCTTGTGAGGTCAGAACATACAGGAGGAGAATGAAATAACTTGAAACCATGCTTCAGGCTCACTGGTGTGTCCAGGCTGCCCACCTTCTGAGGTATGTGTGGCCGAGTGGTCTAGAGCGTCACTTGGGGAACCTTACCAGCCTCCCCTGACGTGGGTCTGAATCCTGCTGACTGCGATCCCCCCTCTCTCGCTCTCTCTCTCTCTCTCTCTCTCTCTCTTATATAATATATATATATATATATATATATATATATATATATATATATATATATATATATATATATATATATATATATATATATATATATATATATATATATATATATATATATAAAACAAATCAGTAACCCTGTTGTTGAAAAAAAAATATATTCCAGTCAGAACTGCTGCTGGCCAGGACTCGATCCTGCGTTTCCATGTTCCCGCTCAGCAGTACTGAGCGTGTTTTTCCAGGTGCAAAGACAATACGTGGTCGTGGAACCTCCGAGACTGATTTTAACCTCATGCTGACTGGAAGGCGAAGGCACCTTACGACCCCCTCCTAAAACCTGCCAGGATCGGATGTGAAAGCTTTGGTAGAGAAGATAGAAATTCCTAAACTGAAAAAGTATATGAGCCTGAAGATCCTGAACGACGGCGAGTGTTTAAGAAGGATATTATAAAATGGAAGAGGAAAATACAAATGACAACAATGTACCCGGCAGGAAATTCTTCTGGAAAGGAAGGAAATCTTAAAGCACAATAGAATGTTAACCGAAATGTTTGATGATCAAGAGAATGGAAAAAAAATGGTATAAAATACCGACACAATGGAAAAATAAACACATAAGCAGTATAATGTGATCCTTTATTGACAACGTTTCGCCCACGCAGTGGGCTTTATCGAGTCACAAACAGATCTACCCGGATAAAAGACACATGAGTATTTATTGGATTTAGTCAGGTGGAGAATGTTGGGTCAGGTGGAGAATGCTGAGTCAGGTGGAGAATGTTGGGTCAGGTGGAGAATGCTGGGTCAGGTGGAGAATGCTGGGTCAGGTGGAGAATGCTGGGTCAGGTGGAGAATGCTGGGTCAGGTGGAGAATGCTGGGTCAGGTGGAGAATGCTGGGTCAGGTGGAGAATGCTGGGTCAGGTGGAGAATGCTGGGTCAGGTGGAGAATGCTGGGTCAGGTGGAGAATGCTGGGTCAGGTTATGTTTTTATGTTGTTATGATGAGTTTGTTATGTTTTTTTGTTGTTTGGGGAGTTTATGTTTTTATGTTGTTATGATGAGTTTGTTATGTTTTATGTTATAATAGTTTCTTATGTTCTTATGGTCCCAAAGTTTATGAACTGGTTCACTGTCGACTATGGCGACTTGGGTTTCTGATAGATCTTCTCGTAGCTTGATTCACATCACTAGCACGGACTCGGTTGCCATGGTACCGGAGCCCCCATTCCCAGGCATCGCAGGGAAATGGGCGGGTATCCTGCCTCCTACAATATACCCCGCTGGAGTCCTGTACAGGCCAATACTTTCCTTGACAACCTTTCTCGTGGACAAATTCGTCTACGTAATCCCCTCCTACCAAAATTCCCACATAGGTGACGTTGTCAGTGGTAATTCCCGGTTCCGCCAACTTCACACCCAACTCCCTCAAATGCTTGACTGCCGCGGCCAGGCCCTTGGTGGTAATGATATCGGGCAGTCTCTTCACTATCAAAGCTGAGATATTCCTGCGATGCCCGCCTAATCTAACTGCGACATCTACAACAGGATAAGACCTGTGTGGAACTGGCCCACCGAACCCTTCCACTTTCACGTCAGCCTTACCCTCGGACTTCAACTTCAACTTAGCCGCTAGAGTCTCCGTTATGAAGGATCGTTGAGACCCAGTGTCAAAAAACAAACGGGTCGTTTCAGACCTTTTCCCATTTACAACCACTGCCATCACCGTGGGCAGGGCCACAGAACCTTGAAACCGTTCACCAGAACTAGTCCCCTGTGTCGTTCTCACCACTACCTCGGACTCGTGTCTGCTCTCCGCCCTCTCTTGGGGCTTGATTCCCTTAGCCTGGGATGGTCTGGTATCCTTAGGGCACAATGCACTGTGGTGCTTACCCTTCTGACAGCCTCGACACTCACTGAGCTGGGTGTCACAGTCCCGGGCAAGGTGTTGACCACAACACTTGAAACAGAGTTTCAACTCCCTTAGTTGCTGGCATCTTTGGTCATAGGTGGTAAAGCTCGAACAGCCTGAACTAGCATGTTCCCCTTCACAGAAAACACATGGTCTTGTGCTGGTTGTCTTAGTGGCTCCCCCCTTGGCCCCATTGGTTGGGGGCTTGTCCTGGACATAGTAAGTGCCAACCCTACTGGGGGGTGCTATAGCTCTATCCCTCAAGTGTCCGGAACGGTTGAACGATTTCAGCTTGTCGGGCAATCTTTCCCCTACACTCAAATGAGAAATGAGCTCTCCCAACCCCTCAATAATCTGCTGTATTGTAAACCAGCTCGTCCGGTATATTAAGTGTAACTCGTGCACTATAGTGTTAGCCAATTTTCTCTGAATCAACCGACCGACCATCCATTTCGATCCTCCCCAATCATTTAAATCTTTGAGACTATTTGTCAAACTCATGACTTCGATGCGGAACTTCTCTATGCTCTGATGGTCATGACGGCAGACCTTAAGGTCAGCCAATTGATAAAATATAGCAGTTTTTATATCCTCTGTTGCCAAATGCATCCTTTAGTTGATCCTTGGCATGTTGATAATTAATATCAGTGGTTTGGTAATGCTGGACCAAGTCCAGGGCTTTACCCTTGAGCTGTGAACGTAAATACTGTAATTTAGTGGCCTTCGACAAATCATCCCTGTCATCTATCTGAGCTTTAAACTGATCCCAGAAAGCAATGTACTCTGTCAAGGTTCCGTCGAACATTGGTAGATTCAATGAAGGCAATCTGGGTAACACTCTAGAAGGACTGTGGTGGCCTGCGCGCCCTGTACTATTATCTGTTGCCCCTGCTATATTAGTCTTCAATGTTTTCATTAACCGTTTGCAGAGTTTCATCTCCGCTTTACATTCAGCCTCATGCTCGTCGTATTCCTTCTGAATTGCCTCAACAATATCCTCAGACTCATCTGCTGCAAGGGCTCCTGCCTCATAACGTAGATAGGCTGTCTCAAAAGCTTCTAGCTTTTCCTCTAAGAGCTCTAAACACTTTTCTAGATCCTCACAGTCTACATCTGCATTTTGTCTGCTATCTTGGCCCTCCCTACATGCCTTGATTAAGCGTCTCTTGTGGGCACTCATAGACCACTTTAGCTGACTTAGAGATAGGGCAGTTTCTTTCTGAGTCTCATCCGTCATTGTTGTGGTTTAGTTAAGAGTGTGTCACTAATTTGTACTTTAATTAACCCACCCCACAGCACGATACGGTATTACCTGGAGTTTACCTGGAGAGAATTCCAGGGGTCAACGCCCCTGCGGCCCGGTCTGTGACCAGGCCTCCTGTTGACCAGAGCCTGATCAACCAGGCTGTTACTGCTTAGGTGAGAATAAGTGAGTCCCCAAAACTCCTCAACAAGCTTAATGACTTTCTTTACATATATTGACTTGACTCAATTAAATGTACACTGTTAGCCCTCAAACCCAACTAAAATGTATATTGTTGTTATGAAAGCTTAACCTAGCAATTCCCTGTACACCTCAGTAAATAGTTACAGGACTTAAGCTAGTCTCTGGTGCAAATCACAAATTAAAATGAGTCAAATACAATAAAATTCACACAGTAAAATATGTAGTCTTTGCAAATTAAATTCACTTGGTCACCACAAAATAAATTCAGTAATCCAACTTATAAACCAGCAAATAAATAATGTGTGTTCAGCTTGTTTAATTGTGTAGTTAGTTGGAGAAGGTAAATCCTAGCCTAACTTTATATAACTGTTGAAATTAGTGTGCAACTATAGCCTAAATCTAGCTTTGCAATTCAAGGTAAGTGTTAAATAGGTTAAATCTGACCTAGCTGTTATAACTGTTATAAATATTTCAGAGGCCTAACCTACCTGTGGCTACCTTGCAATTCACTGTAAGTAATTGAATATACAAGTTTCCTACCCTGGCTTACTTGTAATCACTGTAAATAATAAACTTCTGAGTAGTTAGCTTAACCTAGCCTGTGTAAGTCTTTGGGCCTAGGTGTGCTAACTTAACCTAACTTCGATAATGCCTGGTACATTAACTGTGGCCTAGCTAATTAAGATTAATCTGTCTGCTAAACTAGCTATTCCACATCTCAGTTAGAAGGACCATATAGAAATTTGTCTTTGGACTGCGTCCTTGTAAGCTGCCCCCTGGCAAGCACTGTTGACACCGACACTCTGAGACGCTCCTCTCAGACTTACAAGCGGCTTATGGAACAGAATTTCTAGCTGACTGCAGCTGAAAGAATTCACCACCTACATGCACAACTACAAAAGGGTTTAACTTACTTGATGGAGTAGAAATGTCTCCTAGTCTTCCAATCTCCCTAAGCTATAACCCCCTCCAAACACCATGTGTAGGGAAGGACCTTAATCTGTAAGAATTCAAGTGGTATTAGTGTCTTGCCCTAAACTCAGAAATTCCAAACTCAAAGGGGGTTATCCAGACTTGAACTTAAGAGATTATGCTGGTACATACCAATATAATAGTGTCCGTCTGCTTGAGACCCACAGATAACTCACTAACGTTTTCCCCAGAAAACTGGCCAGATACTGAGAGAAAGGAAGTTATAGTGTTACTGTAATGGGTCTGGATGGAGAAAGATATCCACAGTACTTTGGGATGTCTCCTCCGAGTCCCCAGGACAGATGTTGGGAGTCACGTGGGGAATGCTGCCCTGGTCGCAGCACTTGTTCACTCGTTGAAGTCTGGTCTGAGAAGGAAGCAGGTCACGCGTCGTGAGTCCCACACTGCTTGACCTCAGCATGGGATTGCCATTTCTCTTTGGCCTATATAACCCAATGTTCGTCTATTCAGGCCTTAAAACTACCTATGTTAAGGTGCTAGAACTACATTATTAATATCTAAAGTTGCCTCAATAATCCTACTATTAGTTACTAACTGTACAAACTTACCTAGATCTTCCTAGGGGAGTAAATCTATCAATTAACATGTGTTATCTCTCTACCTCCGCCAACTACTGTGTTTGTTTGGGTGGGTGTGTGGGTTCATGAACTCAGAGGACCTATCCGGTATGTTAAGGCTCCAATACAGCTCACTTAACCTGTGGAACTTTGTGGGTAAGCCCTAAGGCTCAATTGCTGACCAGGTCATGTTAAGGCCTAATCAACCGGAACTTTGTATAGCCCATGGCCTGCGAATTATGTCACAGAAATTAAAAACAAACAACCTGAACGGAAGTAAGTCATACAAAATGGTCGGATTTTTTTAATACTTGTCTCTTGACTGGAGCTGTTAAAAACCTTCTAGCGTCTGTACACAAAACTCTAAATCGTTTTCCTTTACATTTCACATTTATCCTGAACGATATAGGTCACTAGGTTCTTGGAAACTGCGAACTCAGGCAAAACGACCTATACTGAGACTAATTTTACCATCGGCTAATTGATATAAACTCGAGATAAGTTGCTAGGCAAGGAGGCTGAGGGAGGCTGAGAGGAGGCTGAGAGGAGGCTGAGGAGGCTGAGAGGGGGCTGAGGGAGCTGAGAGGGAGGCTGAGAGGGAGGCTGAGAGGGAGAGCTGGGGGAGGCTGAGGGAGGCTGGAGGGAGGCTGAGAGGAGGCTGAGAGGGAGAGCTGAGAGGGAGAGCTGAGAGGGAGAGCTGAGAGGGAGAGCTGAGAGGGAGGGAAGTAGTGCTGCAGAGTCCCTGGTTGTGGAGTTTGTCGCTCTGTGGCGCTATATAGTCGTATATTTACTCTATTATTGACATTCTTATTATTTTAATATCACATGTTTTTCAGAATTATATAAGAAACACGCTATACATATATCATAAAAACTGAATACAAACAGCAGTAAGGAGGAAATTGATATAAGCGAAATGGAGAGTTATGGATGCCTGTCCTCCATCTGGATAATTAAGTCTTTCCATATTTTGCATTCCTAGCCGCGAATTGACTTATTTTTCTTATCAACGTTATAACGAAACAACTTTGAACGAAATGACGTTAAGTGAAGACTTCCTGTGTATTATAGAGGAAAATGGTAGGCAGTGTTTTATTCTTGTGACCTTAGTATGGAACGATTCTTAAGGTCTTCATTTCGTTCCAACATCTTGTGGAGAAAATTCTTTTATTTTTTCTAAATTTCGTTATCTGCAGAGCTTGTACCACTGTTTGAGTCTCCGTTCATTCTTATTTATTTATTGAGAATCGTTCATTATGACTTATACAGTGAGTTGAGGGCTTGTGTTACGATAAGTTTAGGTTAAGATTTACTCTCATGAAAGTACGACATGTGCTTGATGGTCAGCACATGTGGGTGGGCCTCAGTACACCAGGTAAGTGGTAAGCTTACCTCTTGGCCAGTGTCTGGGCGGGTGAAATTGCTGACCTGGAGAGTGTACACAGAACTTTCACAGTACACATAAGTACGATAAAACACCTAAATTGCTTGATTTGATTTGTACTCCTTGGAACGCAGGCGGAAAGATATATGATAATATACACCTGGAAAATACTAGAGGGATTAGTACTAAATTTACATACAAGAATCACTCCCTACGAAAGCGAAAGACTCGGCAGGAGGTGCAACATCCCTCAATGAAAAGTAGGGGCTCCACGAGCACGCTAAGGGATAACACAATAAGTGTCAGTGGCCCAAGACTGTTCAACTGCTTCCCAGCATACATATGAAGGGTTACCAATAGACCTCTGGCTGTCTTCAAGAAGGTGCTGGATAAGCACCTAAAGTCAGTACCTGACCAGCCGGGCTGTGGTTCGTATGTCAGTCTATGTGTGGCCAGCAGCAACAGCGTGGTTGATCAGACCTTCATCCACTGTGAGGCCTGGTCACAGACCGGGCCGCGGGAGCGTTGACCCCCGAAATCCTCTCCAGTTATACTCCAGGTATAGGAGTGGAGGTGTGGGGGGAGGGAGGTTTACCAGCCAATCAGCAATGTGAATAAATGTTTGTATGGTAGCATCTTAGCCAATAGCAGAGTTTGTACTACAGTTTAATGTTTTCTCATACCTTCATTTGTGACTTAATTACGCCATCTTTTGTGTTACCAAGTTACCATGGCTCCTAAAGTTCCCAGAAAACAGACAATTTCTTTGAAGATCACACAAGAAATGATGGATTTGTTGAAAATGTTATAATACCAACAAGTTAATGAGTAAGACACATGGCAGGAGGTACTAGTTGCCTCTGTATTTGACTGAAGTATACACAAATAACCAACACAAATAACCAACACAAATAACCAACACAAATAACCAACACAAATAACCAACACAAATAACCAACACACAGGAGAGAGAAAAGTTTGCGATAACGTTTCGGTCCTACTTGAACCATTTACAAAGTCATACTGTGTGATTTTGTAAATGATCAAAGTCGGACCGAAACGTTGTCGTAAGCTTTTCTCTCTCCTATGTCAGCGTTATTTGTGTATTGTTCCAGTCACGGAATTGTGCCTTTTTCTTCTTTCTTGACTGAAAAAGCCTACTGTGTAGGCGAAACATTTCAACAATATAGATACCCAACTGCTGCACATGTGTCTACTCATCATGAAATAGTGGAGTTAGAATTAGTGGACTGGTGAGCGAGTCTGGCTGCCACAACCAATCATCTCTACTGTTATTATGGAAAACAGAAATTATACAGAAGTGACTGGCGAATCTAAACGTGTGGAAAAAAGACAGAGAAATTATGGTGAAAAGACTCTTGTTATTGTGGGGTAAGAGAGAAGCAGACGAAGGGAAGCAGTACCTGCAAAATGTATCTCTTATCACGCAAGACAAATTTACGATGATTTAAAACAGTTTTCCCTCAAAAAGTGATGCTACTCCATATGATGATTTTAAAGATAGGCAAAGGATTGTTAGAGTGTTTCAAGAAAATAGACTATACTGTAAGTGGTGAGACATGTTGACGGCTCTACTGGAAAACAATGGGTAGGCGAACAATCATCACAGAGGAAGAAGCTATTTTGATTGAGAATAATCCTATGAAAGATAGCCTTACTCTCGTGTTGGGTGCCAGTGCTTATGGAGATTTAAAACTGAAGCCTGTGTTTTTTTTACAGTTCAGAAAACCCAGAGTGTAGTACAATAAAAAAATATGCAAGTGCAGTTTGAGAGTTCTGGCGTTGCAACAAGAAGACCTGGGTGACAAGACACTTTCTTCGGTGAATGAACCCAAGAAGTGTTTTGTCCGTCAGTCACGAGCTACCTGCAGTCATGAGCTACCTGCAGTCACGAGCTACCTGCAGTCACGAGCTACCTGCAGTCACGAGCTACCTGCAGTCTGGCTACCTGCAGTCATGAGCTACCTGCAGTCACGAGCTACCTGCAGTCACGAGCTACCTGCAGTCACGAGCTACCTGCAGTCACGAGCTACCTGCAGTCACGAGCTACCTGCAGTCATGAGCTACCTGCAGTCACGAGCTACCTGCAGTCACGAGCTACCTGCAGTCACGAGCTACCTGCAGTCACGAGCTACCTGCAGTCACGAGCTACCTGCAGTCATGAGCTACCTGCAGTCATACTGAGGCTACCTGCAGTCACGAGCTACCTGCAGTCACGAGCTACCTGCACCGAGCTACCTGCAGTCACGAGCTACCTGCAGTCAGAGCTACCTGCAGTCACGAGCTACCTGCAGTCACGAGCTACCTGCAGTCACGAGCTACCTGCAGTCACGAGCTACCTGCAGTCACGAGCTACCTGCAGTCACGAGCTACCTGCAGTCACGAGCTACCTGCAGTCACGAGCTACCTGCAGTCACGAGCTACCTGCAGTCACGAGCTACCTGCAGTCACGAGCTACCTGCAGTCACGAGCTACCTGCAGTCACGAGCTACCTGCAGTCACGAGCTACCTGCAGTCACGAGCTACCTGCAGTCACGAGCTACCTGCAGTCACGAGCTACCTGCAGTCACGAGCTACCTGCAGTCACGAGCTACCTGCAGTCACGAGCTACCTGCAGTCACGAGCTACCTGCAGTCACGAGCTACCTGCAGTCACGAGCTACCTGCAGTCACGAGCTACCTGCAGTCACGAGCTACCTGCAGTCACGAGCTACCTGCAGTCACGAGCTACCTGCAAGTCACGAGCTACCTGCAGTCACGAGCTACCTGCAGTCACGAGCTACCTGCAGTCACGAGCTACCTGCAGTCACGAGCTACCTGCAGTCACGAGCTACCTGCAGTCACGAGCTACCTGCAGTCACGAGCTACCTGCAGTCACGAGCTACCTGCAGTCACGAGCTACCTGCAGTCACGAGCTACCTGCAGTCACGAGCTACTGCTGTCACAGAGCTACCTCAGTCACTGAGTTACCTGCAGTCACGAGCTACCTGCAGTCACAGCTACCTGAAGTCACGAGCTACCTGCAGTCATGAGCTACCTGAAGTCACGAGCTACCTGCAGTCACGAGCTACCTGCAGTCACGAGCTACCTACAGTCACGAGCTACCTGCAGTCACGAGCTACCTGCAGTCACGAGCTACCTGCAGTCACGAGCTACCTGCAGTCACGAGCTACCTGCAGTCACGAGCTACCTGCAGTCACGAGCTACCTGCAGTCACGAGCTACCTGCAGTCACGAGCTACCTGCAGTCACGAGCTACCTGCAGTCACGAGCTACCTGCAGTCACGAGCTACCTGCAGTCACGAGCTACCTGCAGTCACGAGCTACCTGCAGTCACGAGCTACCTGCAGTCACGAGCTACCTGCAGTCACGAGCTACCTGCAGTCACGAGCTACCTGAAGTCACGAGCTACCTGCAGTCATGAGCTACCTGAAGTCACGAGCTACCTGCAGTCACGAGCTACCTGCAGTCACGAGCTACCTACAGTCACGAGCTACCTGCAGTCACGAGCTACCTGCAGTCACGAGCTACCTGCAGTCACAAGCTACCTGCAGTCACGAGCTACCTGCAGTCACGAGCTACCTGCAGTCACGAGCTACCTGCAGTCACGAGCTACCTGCAGTCACGAGCTACCTGCAGTCACAAGCTACCTGCAGTCACGAGCTACCTGCAGTCACGAGCTACCTGCAGTCACAAGCTACCTGCAGTCACGAGCTACCTGCAGTCATGAGCTACCTGCAGATCAGTAAGCTTCCTGGAAAGGCACTCTTACTGTTGCATAATGCACCAGGCAGAATTTACCTTTGTTATATTTAAATTCCTCACCCAAATACAATTCTGCTTCAGCCTATGGACCAGCAAGTGATTGCGAATTTCAAGATTTACACCCAGCAGATGGTTGCCAAGTAATGTGCGGAGACGGAGCCTCTGTGAATTCTGGAAAACTAAATTTAACATCTTCGATTGTGTGAGGCTCACAGTGATTTCCTGGAATGAAGTTTCACCTCGGAGCCTCATTGTAGCCTGGAAAAACTTTTGACCATTAGTTACCTATGACTTTGAAGATTTTGTGGCTGAGGAGGCGGTGAACCAGGAGATTGTCGCTCCTGGTGAGGCAGGTAGGCTGGTGGTTGATGAAGAGGACGAAATTCAAGACCACAGGCAAGACAGTTTTTTTAAGAGTCACACCACACCACCACCAGTAGCCTCCTAACCCCCTCCACTCTACTCACCACCACATCAACACCAGTAGCCTCCTAACCCTCTCCACTCTACCCACCACCACACCACCATCAGTAGCCTCCTAACCCTCTCCACTCTACCCACCACCACACCACAACCAGTAGCCTCCTAACCCCCTCCACTCTACTCACAACCACATCACCACCAGTAGCCTCCTAACCCACTCCACTCTACCCACCACCACACCACCACCAGTAGCCTCCTAACTATCTACACTCTACCCACCACCACACCACCACCAGTAGCCTCCTAACCCTCTCCACTCTACTCACCACCACACCACCACCATTAGCCTCCTAACCCCCTCCACTCTACACCACCACCACACTACCACCAGAAGCCTCCTAACCCCCTCCACTCTACTCCACCACCACACCACCAACCAGTAGCCTCCTAACCTCCACTCTACCCACCACCACCATAGCCTCTAACCCCTCCTCTACACCACCACCAGTAGCCTCCTAACCCCTCCACTCTACCCACCACCCACCACACCAGTAGCCTCCTAACCCCCTCCACTCTACCCACCACCACACCACCACCAGTAGCCTCCTAACCCCTCCACTCTACCACCACCACACCACCACCAGTAGCCTCCTAACCCCTCCACTCTACCCACCACCACACCACCACCAGCAGCCTCCTAACCCCTCCACTCTACCCACCACCACACCACCACCAGTAGCCTCCTAACCCCTCCACTCTACCCCCCACACCACACCAGTAGCCTCCTAACCCCTCCACTCTACCACCACCACACACCACCAGGCCTCCTAACCCCTCCACTCTACCCACCACCAACCAGTCCTCCTAACCCCTCACTCACCCACCCCCACCACCACCAGTAGCCTCCTAACCCCTCCACTCACCCACCACCCCACCACCCCAGTAACCTCCAATCCCTCCACTACCACCACCACACCACCAACAAGTAGCCTCCTAACCCCTTCCATTCTACCCACCACCACACCACCACCAGCAGCCTCCTAACCCCCTCCACTCTACCCACCACCACACCACCACCAGTAGCCTCCTAACCTCCTTCACTCTACCCACCACCAACCAGTAGCCTCCTAACCCCCTCAACTCTACCCACCACCACACCACCAACCAGTAGCCTCCTAACCCTCTCCATACTACCCATCACCACACCACCACCAGTAGCCTCCTAACCCCCTCCACTCTACCCACCACCACACCACCACCAGTAGCCTCCTAACCTCCTCCACTGTACCCACCACCACACCACCAACCAGTAGCCTCCTAACCCTCTCCACTCTACTCACCACCACACCACCACCAGAAGCCCCCTAACCTCCTCCACTCTACCTGGAGTCTACCTGGAGAGAATTCCAGGGGTCAATGCCCCCGCGGCCCAGTCCGTGACCAGGCCTCCTGTTGGACCAGAGCCTGATCAACCAGGCTGTTACTGCTGGCCGCACGCAGTCCGACGTACGAACCACAGCCCGGCTGGTCAGGTACCGACTTTAGGTGCCTGTCCAGTGCCTGCTTGAAGACAGCCAGGGGTTTGTTGGTAATCCCCCTGATGTATGCTGGGAGGCAGTTGAACAATCTTGGGCCCCTGACACTTATTGTGTTGTCCCTCAACGTGCTAGTGGCACCCCTGCTCTTCATTGGGGGGATGTTACATCGCCTGCCAAGTCTTTTGCTTTCGTAGGGAGTGATTTTTGTGTGCAAGTTTGGTACTAAGCCCTCGAGAATTTTCCATGTGTATATAATAATGTATCTCTCCGGCCTGCGTTCTAGAGAGTACAGGTTTAGGAACTTCAAGCGTTCCCAGTAGTTGAGGTGGTTTATCGCACTTATGCGTGCGGTGAAGGTTCTCTGCACATTTTCAAGGTCAGCAATTTCCCCGCCTTGAAAGGTGCCGTTAGTGTGCAGCAATATTCTAGCCTAGATAGAACAAGCGATCTGTAAAGTGTCAACATGGGCTTGGCATCCCTGGTTTTGAAGGTTCTCATTATCCATCCTGTCATTTTTCGAGCAGATGCAATTGCTACTTTGTTATGGTCCTTGAAGGTGAGATCCTCTGACACGATCACTCCCATGTCTTTGACATTAGTTTTTCGCTATATTGTGTGGTTGGAATTAGTTTTGTACTCCGAAGAGATTTTAATTTCTTCACGTTTTCCGTATCTGAGTAATTGAAATTTCTCATCATTGAACTTCATATTGTTTTCTGCAGCCCATTTAAAGATTTGGTTTATGTCTGCTTGGAGTCTAGCCGTGTCTTCAACGGTGGACACTGTCATACAGATTCGGGTGTCATCTGCAAAGGAAGACACAGCACTGTGGCTTATATCCCTGTCAATATCTGATATGAGGATGAGGAATAGGATGGGAGCAAGTACTGTGCCTTGTGGAACAGAACTTTTCACAGTAGCTGCCTCAGACTTTACTCTGTTGACTACTACTCTTTGTGTTCTACATGTTAGGAATAGGTAATACTATCCTTCCTGGTGGAATATTCAAACGGAAACGTTTTAATGTTCCCCCTGATCAACATGAGGACTTTGTTGCACATGTGACTGACTGGTATAATTCCTATGAGTGTTCCTCTGTTGAGACCTTTAACAATGACCTTGTGAGCAGTATTCAGAACTACTTAGAGCCGCCTCAAAAACCTCCTGGAACTGTTAACCCAACCAACTTCCATAACAATCATACCTCCTATAATAACCATACTTATTACAATGATCTTAAACTTCGAACACTGAAACGTACTGCTCGCAGAATAGGCCTAGCCTATAGAAAACATCGTACCCCTGGAATGCTGAGACTCTTTCAAACTGCCCTTGCTGCTGCCAGAGAGCGTATGACAGAGCTGCGGCAAACTGACTGGGAAAAATTTGTCAATGGTCTCAATGCTCACACCCCACTTAGCCGAGCATGGAGGGACATAAATAGAATTAAGGGTAACAGAACCGGTCAGATTGCACACCCTCATCCCTTACATAGGGCGAATGAGCTAGTCAGTGCTTGGGCTGTTACATCAAGCTATGAAAATCTTCCCAGTACCACACAGGCGAAATTAAATGACAAATATGATGCTAGGGAGAGACTTGTTTGTTTTATGCTCAGCAAGGAAGATGACTGTAACATTCCTTTCACTGACTTTGAACTTGATGCAGCACTAACTAAAGGCAACTCCACGTCACCTGGGAGGATGGTATTACCTACAATATACTAAGATTGCTGTGTCGAGTACCAGGCAATCCTTTACTCGAATTATACAACATGAGCTATGTAACTGGGGAGCTCCTAAATCTTGGACCAACAGCCTCATCATTCCCATTCCTAAGCCCAATCAACAAAATTCATTTTGCCCAATATCTCTTACTAGCTGCTTATGTAAAACATTTGAGAGGATGATTCTTAATCGTCTCATGTACAGAATCAAACATTTTTTTCCCCCCCCCGGTTGCATGGTTTCATGCATGGAAGGAGTGTGCACCATTGCATAGCCACCTTTCTCACTCTGCACACTGACAGCTCATACACTACCTTCCTTGACCTTAAATCTGCTTTTGATGTTGCCAACAGACATGTAATCATTAGTGAACTTGCCAGAATGGATGTTGGAGGATGGCTTCTCCGCTGGATTAAAGGCTACCTGTCCAACAGAAAGTCTTCTGTGTTGTTCCAGGGGCATAGAAGTATAACTAAAGACTTTGAATTAGGAACCCCACAGGGAGGTGTGCTCAGTCCCACTCTATTCAATATTCTAATTAATGCCTTACTTAATGCTATGCCTAGCCAGCCCCATCATTATATGATCAGTTTTGCTGATGATATAATGATTCACACCACCGGATTCTCCAACACCCAAAACATCCTTAACCATGTACTAGCCTCGTGTCAGGACCTGGGGTTGATAATCTCTACTGATAAAACAAAGATACTCAATAGGCGTCCTCCTCGACAGAGAGGCACAGTTCGCCAGATCCAGTTGCATGATGGGTCTCTTTAGAATATGTAAACAGATACAGGTATCTAGGCTTTGAGGTCCCACTACTTGGACCTGTTGTAACGAGACTTTGTCGTCAATACAAAGAAAGGCTGAGAGCACTTAGAGTTGTGGCAGGGTTTCACCCCAGGTATGGTGCTAATGTTAAAATTGTGAAAATGATGTATCTTGCTTATATTAGATCATTAGTTGATTATGCTGCCCCACTACTTGCTCTTGTGTCTGACTGGAAGCTTGGAGGGTTGGAAAACTGCAGAACGAAGCAATGAGGATCATTTTAGGATGCCCTCGTACTGCCAAAATTTTAAATATGCAGAAAGAACTTGATATTCCAAGCATCAGAGATCGTGTTACTGAAAGAAATATCCTAATTGGGGTTAATATGCTCAGGCAAGCCCATTAACTCAAAGCCCCATGCACTGAAAGCCCCCTCCAGAACTTTCTTCTCACAGCACTGTAGGAAACATCCAAACTCCACTGGATTCGAAAACTGAACCAACACTTCGCATGAATCCAATACATGATCTGTAGCATGAGATAATGCAACACGCACTTCTCCGCTCCATGGAATTATTACCCCATTTCCAACTACCATCCCTCCATTTCCCCCAAACAATATTCTTAAATCACACCAAGCTCTGCCTCTGACCAAACATGATGCTTAAACTGTATTGATAATTTGACCAAACAGCACACTCTCTCAATTATTTACGTTGATGGTTCTGTTCCGCAATCCACTGGTGCAGCTGGTAGGTGCTGGTGTTTGTCATGGAGTGATGGCTCTCTTATAAATTGGAGACGCATCAATAACTGAGGCCTCTACCCTTCAGACAGAACTGTTACCATACTCCTTGCTCAATAGCGTCAGTATCTAAGGTTAACTCTCTAATTGTAAACTGATTCTTGTCATTCATAAATGCTCTCAACTCATCAAGTATAACATAGCATGCTCGTGTCAGAAGCCAGGCACAGGTATGGTAGGATTCTGGATGTAGAGTCGATTTGCACATGCTGTGGATTCCATCTCATTGGTCTTCAGATGCATGATAGAACTGATAAATTGGCTAATTTTATGCTTTCAAGAAGGATAGATTACAATCTTGGCTTTCAGAGCAGTTTGAGAACAATAATACTGAAAAGAACTTAACTGTTTTATTGACTTAAGACTCACAGTTTGATACCAGTCGAGTCCATCTATCATCATTCTATCAGGGCGAGGAGCCCATGCCAGGGTTTTTGCATCCAACAAATAAGCAACTCTTGGATGTCACTCCCGCCACTCGGACTGGGCTTCCTAACATCCCTTTTTTGAGTCTTAATTCCCACCCCTTCCCCAGATGTAGAACCAAACAAGATGTAAACTTTGCCAGTTGGATTATTGGCACCCTGCGTCATTATGTACTGGAGTGCGATAAAATTAATGAATTCAGAGGCTACTCATTCAGAAATGTTCAAAGATATGTCAGAAGTATTTTATCCACAGTGGTATGTTCAGACCATTCTGGAACTACCCTGACTTTGCTCCTGATAATAAAGCATGTAGACACGTGGTTTTTGTGTGTGTGTGTGTGTGTGTGTGTGTGTGTATGTACATGTGTGTATGTGTATGTGTGTACGTATATACATGTATGTGTGTGTGTATATATGTATGTGTATATGTATATGTGTGTGTGTGTGACCCAACAATTAAAATTTGCACCAATAACTCATTACAGTTGAGGCTGGGTGTAGACTAATAGATTGCTCATTGCTTTATAATTTGTTCATGAGTGCAACCATGTACAGACGTAAGTAAATTTACTTACATGATTCATTACCTTGTAACTAGTGAATTAATTACCATTGTACCTTGTTCAGCTATCAAAACTTTGGGGCCCAGTCTCTGGACCCTATATATACCTCTGTAATCTGCAAATACCTTTGTAACTTGTCATGATTGTGATCATCTGAGTTCATTACCTTTGTAACTTGCTCAGCTATCAAACTTTGAGGTCCAGTCCCTGGACCCATTATGTACCTTTGTAATCTTTTGACTACCGCCCATAGGATGGGTATGGGGTGCATAATAAAGATATCAAACTAAAAAAACATGTTAGGAAATTATAGATCCATCTACCAACTTTTCCTGTTATTCCTTTATCACGCATTTTGTGTGCTATTACACCATGGTCACACTTGTCAAAGGCTTTTGCAAAATCTGTGTATATAACATCTGCATTCTGTTTATCTTTTAGAGCATCCAGGACCTTGTCGTAGTGGTCCAGTAGTTGGGACAGACAGGAGCGGCCTGCTCTAAGCCCATGCTGTCCTGGGTTGTGCAATTTATGGGTATCAAGATGGGTTGCGATCTTGCTTCTTAGAACCCTTTCAAAGATTTTTATGATATGGGACGTTAGCACAATTGGTCTGTAGTTCTTTGCTATTGCTTTACTGCCCCCTTTGTGGAGCGGGGCTATGTCTGTTGTTTTTAGTAGCTGCGGGACGATCCCAGTGTCCATGCTTCCTCTCCATAAGATGTTAAAAGCATGTGATAGGGGCTTCTTGCAGTTCTTGATGAACACGGAGTTCCATGAGTCTGGGCCTGGAGCAGAGTGCATGGGCATGTCATTTATTGCCTTTTCGAAGTCATTTGGCGTTGTGGTGATGTCAGAAAGGCATGCGTCTGTCAAATTCTGTGGCACTCTCATAAAAAATTCATTTAGGTTTTCGATTTTCAGTCTGGTTAGTGGCTCGCTAAAAACTGAGTCATACTGGGACTTAAGTAACTCACTCATTTCCTTGTTGTCATCTGTGTAGGACCCATCCCGTTTAAGTAGGGGCCCAATACTGGTTGTTGTTCTCGACTTTGATTTTGCATAGGAAAAGAAATACTTTGGGTTTCTTTCAATTTCATTTATGGCTTTTTGTTCTTCCCGTGTCTCTTGATTCCTGTAAGATACCTTTAGTTTTAATTCAATGTTTGCTATTTCTCTGACTAGTGTCTACCTACGTATTTCAGAGATATTGGCCTCCTGTAGCCACTCCGTTATTCTTTGCCTTCGCCTGTATAGGGAGCGCCTCTCTCTTTCTAGTTTGCATCTTCTCCTCCTTTTCCTTAAGGGAATTTGCCTTGAGCAAACCTCGAGTACCACAGAGTTAATTTGTTCTAGACATAGGTTGGGATCCGTGATGCTTAGGCAATCTTCCCAGTTTATATCATTTAGGACTTGGTTTACTTGGTCCCACCTTATGTTTTTGTTATTGAAGTTGAATTTGGAGAAAGCTTCCTCGCAGCTGATCACATTTTGTTGATCTGGGGCTCCCCGCATGCATGTCTGGACCTCTATTATGTTGTGATCTGAGTATATTGTTTTTGATATGATGACATTTCGTATCAGATCATCATTGTTGGTGAAGATGAGGTCCAGCGTATTCTCTAATCTTGTGGGCTCCACCATTTGCTGGTTTAAGGTGAATTTGTTGCAGAGATTTAAAAGTTCATGCATGTGTGAATTTTCATCTGAGCTGCCTCCTGGTGTTATCTCTGCTACCACATTGTTTGCAATGTTCCTCCATTTTAGGTGCCTGAGGTTGAAATCCCCTAGTAGCAAGATGTTGGGGGCAGGAGCTGGAAGATTTTCCAGACAGTGGTCAATTTTCAGAAGCTGTTCCTGGAATTGTTGGGACGTTGCATCCGGGGGCTTGTAGACAAATACGATGACTAGGTTTTGATTCTCGACCTTTATTGCTAGTACTTCAACTACATCATTTGAGGCATTTAGTAGTTCTGAACATATAAGTGACTCTGTGATATACAGGCCAACCCCCCCTTTTTGCCTGTTCACTCTGTCACACCTGTATAGGTTGTAGCCCGGGATCCATATTTCATTGTCCAAGTGATCTCTTATGTGGGTCTCTGTGAAAGCCGCAAACATAGCGTTTGACTCTGTAAGCAGTCCACGAATAAAAGGTACCTTTTTGTTTGTTGTTGGCTTTAGACCCTGTATATTAGCACCACACCACCAACCAGTAGCCTCCTAACCCTCTCCACTCTACCCACCACCACACCACCACCACTAACCTCCTAACCTCCTCCACTCTACCCACCACCACACCACCAACCAGTAGCCTCCTAACCCCCTCAACTCTACCCACCACCACACCACCAACCAGTAGCCTCCTAACACCCACCACTCTACCCACCACCACACCACCAACCAGTAGCCTCCTAACCCTCTCCACTCTACCCACCACTACACCACCACCAGTAGCCTCCTAACCCTCTCCACTCTACTCACCACCACACCACCACCAGAAGCCCCCTAACCACCTCCACTCTACTCACCACCACATCACCACCAGTAGCCTCCTAACCCACTCCACTCTACCCACCACCACACCACCACCAGTAGCCTCCTAACCCCCTTCACTCTACCCACCACCACACCACCAACCAGTAGCGTCCTAACCCCTATCATCAGATCATTTTGGGTCAACTTGAAGCCTCCATATCTCCGTAAGTATTGATCGCAAAAATTTTTGTTTAGCTATTTAGATTCAGAAAAAAAAACTATCATTTCATAAGAAAAAATAATTTTTTTTTCTGAATATTTTTCGACCCCAGGAACACTTTCCTCAGAAGGCCTGTCGACCCCCAAAGGGTTAATAATGTAGCTCAAGCACCTTAACATAAGTAGTTTTAGGGCCCAATAGACGAACATTGGGTTATATAGGCCAAAGAGAAATGGCAATCCCATGCTGAGGTCAAGCAATGTGGGACTCACGATGCGTGACCTGCGTTCTTCTCAGACCAGACTTCAACGAGTGAACAAGTGCTGCACCAGGGCAGCATTCCCCACGTGACTCCCAACATCTGTCCTGGGGACTCGGAGGAGACATCCCGAAGTACTGTGGATATCTTTCTCCATCCAGACCCATTACAGTAAGACTATAACTTCCTTTCTCTCAGTATCTGGCCAGTTTTCTGGGGAAAACGTTAGTGAGTTATCTGTGGGTCTCAAGCAGACGGACACTATTATATTGGTATGTACCAGCATAATCTCTCAAGTTCAAGTCTGGATAACCCTTTTTGAGTTTGGAATTTCTGAGTTTAGGGCAAGAAGACACCAATACCACTTGAATTCATACAGATTAAGGTCCTTCCCTACACATGGTGTTTGGAGGGGTTATAGCTTAGGGAGATTGGAAGACTAGGAGACATTTCTACTCCATCAAGTAAGTTAAACCCTTTTGTAGTTGTGCATGTAGGTGGTGAATTCTTTCAGCTGCAGTCAGCTAGAAATTCTGTTCCATAAGCCGCTTGTAAGTCTGAGAGGCGCGTCTCAGAGTGTCGGTGTCAACAGTGCTTGCCAGGGGGCAGCTTACAAGGATGCAGTCTTAGTTTAATATCTTTATTATGCAGCCCATACCCATCCTGTGGGCAGTAGTCAAAAGATTACAGAGGTACATAATTCAGAGACTGGACCAGATAGCTGAACAAGAGTGGTAATGAACTAGATCTGGTCCAATGACAGTTGCATAATGGCTCCAGTGAGCTGGTCTATGACAAGTTACAAGGTAATGAACTAGAGCTGGTCACAATCATGACAAGTTGCAAAGGTAATGAGCTCCAGGTAGAGCTGGTCACACTCATGACAAGTTACAAAGGTAATGAACTAGAGCTGGTCACAATCATGACAAGTTGCAAAGGTAATGAGCTCCAGGTAGAGCTGGTCACAATCATGACAGTTACAAAGGTAATGAATCATAAACATGTCCATACATGGTTACAATTATGAACAAATTACAGAGTAATGAGCAGTTCACAAACATTCTAGGGAATGCATCCATTGCCCCAACAACAGATGTTGCAAGGTGCCTGTCCCTCTTCCGCTGGACAGCCAGACAGCCATTGCAAACAGCAACAGGTTGCGCCAGGATCTGCTGCTTGTAGGAGCACCGTCGACCCTCCCTAAGAGGTCCAATAGGTCAGCGATTCCTCTAGCAGCCCGAGGGAGAGCTGCCCTGGGGACGTGTCAACGTCCTGGTGGACGCCAGTTTGATTGCAGATCCCAAGCCCTCTCTGTCTGCTGGGAGGGGCTGTTGGTTGTTCCCACCTGGAGCCCTCCGGGTGCCCAGACATCCACCGTGCGCACGGATGTTGAAGCTTGAGGAACTGAGTGCATACTGCCTGTGGCACACCTGACAACTGCCTCGTAGTCGAACTCCACGGCGCTGTCTCTGCAGTGTAAGTTCCCGTGAACCCGGCACATCCTGTGCCATCGCTGTGCCATCGCCTTTCAAGGTGGGTGAAATTGCTGACCTTGAAAATGTGCAGAGAACCTTCACGGCATGCATAACTGTGATAAACCACCTCAATTACTGGGAACGCTTGAAGTTCCTAAACCTGTACTCTCTAGAACGCAGGCGGGAGAGATACATTATTATATACACATGGAAAATTCTCGAGGGATTAGTACCAAACTTGCACACAAAAATCACTCCCTACGAAAGCAAAAGACTCGGCAGGCGATGTAACATCCCCCCAATGAAGAGCACGGGTGCCACTAGCACGTTGAGGGACAACACAATAAGTGTCAGGGGCCCAAGATTGTTCAACTGCCTCCCAGCATACATCAGGGGATTACAGACAAACCTGGCTGTCTTCAAGCAGGCACTGGACAGGTCCTCAAGTCGGTACCTGACCAGCCAGGCTGTGGTTCGTACGTTGGACTGCGTGCGGCCAGCAGTATCAGCCTGGTTGATCAGGCTCTGGTTCAACAGGAGGCCTGGTCACAGACCGGGCCGCGGGGGCGTTGACCCCTGGAATTCTCTCCAGGTAGACATCTGGGCTGGGAGGGGAAAAGTACCCTGTACAGTTGGGGTGGTGCTGGGAGTTGGGTGGGTAAGGCGCAGGGGTGAGGGGTTATGAGAGGGTCACTTTACCACACACGGGGAAGCCCGGGGAGGGGGTGAGGGCAACCCACACTCCGCCCCCTCCCCCGGAGACGTGGGGGGGAGGAGGCACTGTCTGCTCCCCCTGACTTGGGACACTCTCGCCCCAACCCTCACAAACTGCACAGAACTTCCACTGTTTACGCTGAAACGATGCACTGGGATGTCCTCTCGCTGCTCTGGAATCTTCCCAGACCATTCACACAGAGTCCTGTTCAGTCGTGACCTGGTCAGCCTCTTTGATCAGGAGCTATCCTTGAAAATCCCGGAGCTAGCCCGCCAAACCACCCTGCTGCGTCGGCTGGGAGTAGCGTTCATGCCGTGGAGGAGTTTGATCCAACTGTGTACTAACTAAATTAATTGGGAACTTTTGTTCAGTAATATATTGAAGACTAAACTTGTGTTTACTTCTCAGTTCCTTTCCACCTTTGTGCATTATTCCTTACTTTTATTATTATTATTATTATTATTATTATTATTATTATTATTATTATCATTTAAATTAAGAAAGCAGGGTTCAGTAAGTCATAACCTTTGGTCGCCCTCAAAACCCCCAACAACAACACTAAAGTGGGGCCAATAGGACTTCTGCGCCAGCCTTCGTCGGGTGTGGACGTCTCTCTCTCGCCTGAGTATCAGTGACAAATTTTCCCCGTTCTCTCTGGGAAGCTTGTCCTCATCTATTTTGCCCGCCGGGCACTCTACAGGAGGGGCACCTGTTCATCGGCTTACTTTTAGCCAGCTCCATTTTTTCCGCTCTGCGGATAAAAAGATAAGATAAGATTTCTTCGGATTTTTAACCCCGGAAGGTTAGCCACCCAGGATAACCCAAGAAAGTCAGTGCATCATCGAGGACTGTCTGTCATATTTCCATTGGGGTCCTTAATCTTGTCCCCCAGGATGCGACCCACACCAGTCGACTAACAACCCAGGTACCTATTTGCTGCTAGGTGAACATGACAACAGGTGTAAGGAAACACGTCGAAATTTTTCCACCCTCCGGGAATCGAACCCGGGCCCTCTGTGTGTGAAGCGAGAGCTCTAGCCACCAGACCATCGGGCCAATAATTATTTAACGGTCTTTGGTGGGAAGCCGGTTGCTGTACTCAGGTGGGGGTGTGGGGGTCCTGCTTTGATGGGGCTTGGCAAGGGGGTCCATCGGACCTAATCAGAAACTTTCAAGTTTCTATCTATTTACAAAGGAACTTTTGTTCCTTTTCTTTCATCGCCCAGCCTTGGGCAACAAATCTTCCTCGTACCACAGGGGTCATTACCACAGGCCTAAGTGATCATTTCATCATTTACTGTACCAGAAAAATGACTAGGGAACGGATAGGCCTACACAAGACAATAAAAGTTAGGTCAACTAGAAACTACAGTAAAGAAACACTGGTAAATATGCTACACAATTGTGACTGGTCAGTGATAACAAGTTGCACGGACGTAAATGATGTCTGGGAAAAATTCAAAACAATGTTCACTGTCATCCTTGATAATATTGCACCAGTTAAAGAGGTTATGATTAAACGAAGAACTGAACCCTGGATGTCTACTGAGATATTAGATAATATGAAATTCAGAGACCAGTTGATAAAAAGATTTAAGGCAAACAGACAAGATATTGCAGCACTAAATGAATTCCAAAGGTGAGGAACAGAGTGCAGAGGCTTATAAAAGGCGCAAAGGCAAGACACTAATGCTCAAAAATCGAAGAGTACAAGAATAACTCTAAAAAGCTCTGGCAACAACTCAAACAGTTGGGGTATAGCCATAAACCCGTAGATAGATCTAACATAGTTCTAAATGTCGATAACGAGGTATGCCACGAAACAACTAAAGTGGCAAATTGTTTTAATTCCTACTACACAACTGTGGCATCAACACTAGTAAGTAAGCTACCAGCTGCATCAAATACCTTTAACACAGACTCTGATAAATTTAAAACATACTATACCAATAAAGTAGTAACTCCAAACAGTTGTCAACTAGTAAGTGTATCTCATGACTTCGTGCAAAAAGAACTAAGCAGGTTAAACCCAATTAAGAGCACCGGCTCAGATAACATCCCGTCTAAGTTCCTAAAAGATGGTGCCTCTGAACTGGCAATCCCCATTGCTCACATAATAAATTTGTCCATCACCACTAATACAGTGCCAGATGGGTTCAAGGAGGCCAGAGTTACTCCTATCTTCAAGAAAAATAGTAGGTCTGATGTCAGCAACTATAGGCCTGTTAGTATACTCAGTGTAATATCCAAAATTCTAGAGAGGGCGGTGTACTATCAAGTAGTTAAATATCTAAATGATAACAACATTCTTCATAGTTACCAATCAGGCTTTAGGAGATCTTACTCAACCGACACCTCCCTAATTAATCTGATGGATTACATGAGAACTGAAATGTCTATAGGGAACCTCATAGGAATGGTAACTTTAGACTTGCAAAAGGCCTTCGATACTGTCAACCACAATATTTTATGTAAGAAACTTCAAGATATCGGCATAGGTTCCATAGACTGGTTTAAGTCCTATCTTAGCAACAGGAAACAAATTGTCAAAATCAACAAAACGGAATCAGAACCACTGCCGATAACATGTGGAGTTCCCCAAGGTAGTATTCTGGGTCCCTTATTATTCCTGTGTTATGTAAATGACATGCCCATCAGTGTCAAGTGCAAACTCCTACTATATGCGGATGACAGTGCTCTGTTAGTGTCAGGTAAAGACCCACAAGCTATAGCTAATATATTAACGCTCCTGCAGTAATTGGTTAGTAGACAACAAACTATCGTTACATCTAGGGAAAACAGAAGCCATACTCTTTGGCACGAAATATAAACTGAGCAGGGTAAATAATTTTAATGTACGGTGTAATGGAGAATCCATCACTTCAGTTTCCTCAGTAAAATATCTGGGAATCCCCTTTGACCCATGCATGTCAGGAGAATTGATAGGGAACAGTGTAGTAAAGAAAGCGAATGCCAGACTGAAATTCCTCTACAGACAAGCACAGTGTCTATAATAATAATAATAATAATAATAATAATATAATAATAATATCTTTATTTACTACAAGTACATGTACATGGTATACAGGCCTAGCTGACATCAGTGACATACTACTATATAGAAAGTCCCTTGTTATGCTGAGCATTTCGGGCAGATTAGGTCAGTGTCCTAGGATGCGACTCACACCAGTCGACTAACACCAGTCGACTAACACCCAGGTACCCATTTTACTGATGGGGAACATGGACAACAGGTGTAAAGAAACCCAACAAATGTTTCTGCCCTGGCTGGGAATCGAACCCAGGCCCTCGCCGTGTGAAACGAGAGCTTTAGCCATCAGACCACCAGAGCCCCTACTGAGGCTCGCAGGACCCTATGTCTAGCCCTTATACAATGTCATATGGACTACGCTTGCTCTTCATGGTATTCTGCCTTGACAAAAAAACTGAAAGATAAGCTGTAAATCACCCAGAACAAAATGGTAAGATTTATCCTGGACCTGGGTCCAAGAGAGCATGTAGGCCAGGATGAATTACAACAATTGGATATGCTGAATATTGAAGACAGAGTAAAACAACTTACATTAAATCAAGTTTATAAAATTGCTGCCAATTTTGTCAGGGATGGGAACCAAAGCAGTAATAGTACTAGGGGGAGAGAGCACAATTTTGCAGTACCCACAGTCAGTGGCGAGGCTTCAAACACCTTTTATTGTACAGCAATAAAGGAATGGAACAGACTGCCTGCACATGTCAAAGCCAGTCATAGCATGAGCCAGTTCAAGAAGAGAACCAAAAGGAACCTCGGTGCCTTGGTGATGGACCAGGCGCTTCGGCTCCCTCAATGCCCTGGTGATGGACCAGGTGATTCTGCTCCTTTAACGGCCAGGTGATGGACCAGGTGCTTCGGCTCCCTCAGTGCCCTGGTGATGGACCAGGTGCTTCGGCTCCCTCAGTGCCCTGGTGATGGACCAGGTGCTTCGGCTCCCTCAGTGCCCTCTTGATGGACCAGGTGCTTAGGCTCATTCAGTGCCCTGGTGATGGACCAGGTGCTTTGGCTCCCTCAGTGCCCTGGTGATGGACCAGGTGCTTTGGCTCCCTCAGTGCCCTGGTGATGGCCAGGTGCTTAGGCTCATTCAGTGCCTTGGTGATGGACCAGATGCTTCGGCTTCCTCGGTACCCTGGTGATGGACCAGATGCTTCGGCTTCCTCAGTACCCTGGTGATGGATCATGTGCTTCGGCTCTTTCAGTGCCCTAGTGATGAACCAGGTGTTTCAGCTCCTTTGATGCTCTTGTGGTGGACCAGGTGCTTCAGCTCCTTCAGTACCCTATTTTATAGTGCCCTGATTATCAAAGCATATTCCTTGGATGGAGTAGGTGGGTTGGGTAGGAGTTTTTGTTTGTGGGATTGGTTTTGGGTTTTAGGGGGACTTACCTAGTGTGGACCAGTTGGCTTGCTGCAGTGTTCCTTATTTCTGTGTTCTTGTGAGTGAGAGGGGTTGGATTTAAACGAGACTTGCACAATGGTCGGGGGAAGGGGAGGGGGGGGGGTGTTGTCGGGGCTTGTTGCTTGGATGGTGATGGGGATGGGATGGACAAATATTTTTATTGGTGGATTGCTTTTGACATGGACTTGCCAAGTATGGGCCAGTAGGCCTGTTGCAGTGTTCCTCCTTTCTTATGTTCTTATGTAATGAATGTAGCAACAGAAAGGGAGGAGAATGATTTTTTATTTTTTTAGCTAACACACATGTATATGTAAATAACTCTTTTTTACCTTATTCCTAGTATACATATATCCTTTATAATATAATAACATATATATCCTAGAATGTAAAATATTAAAGTATAAAAAGGACCCCAATGGAAATAAGTCACTCTGTCTGACTTTTTTGGGTTATCCCAGGTTCTCTACACATATGCTGCTATGTATGATAATGTATGTAAATGTATTTGTGTATACCTGAATAAACTTACTTACCATCGAGAAGTCGGGCTCGATACGGCGTAAGCTGTCAGTGGCCCTGATAACCCCAACAAAGAAAGAAAGAATATTATTTGTGTTGTATTGTGAGTTGTTGAGAGGAAGTGACAGCAGAGATGACCTGTATACAAAGGTCAGTAGTGTTAATATTAAGTTCATTGACCTTCAAGGAAGGTGCCTAGCTACCAGGCAAGGTACCTAACCACCAGTCAAGGTACCTAACCACCAGTCAAGGTCACTAATGCTAGTTTATTGTGCACAAGCCACAGTTCATAATGTGAGTGGTAGTGCAACGAGGATAAGATATGATGGATTTTTATCAGAGGATTAGTCACCCAGGATAACCTAGGATAGGGGAGTGTTAGTCACCCAGGATAACCTAGGATAGGGGAGTGTTAGTCACCCTAGGATAACACATAGTAGGGAGTGTTAGTCACCCAGGATAACCTAGGATAGGGGAGTGTTAGTCACCCTAGGATAACACATGGTAGGGAGTGTTAATTACTCAGGATAACCTAGGATAGGGAGTGTTAGCCACCCTAGGATAACACATGGTAGGGAGTGTTAGTCACTCAGGATAACCTAGGATAGGGAGTGTCACCCAGGATAACCCAGGGTAGGGAGTGTTAGTCACACAGGATAACCCAGCATAGGGAGTGTTAGTCATTCAGGATAACCTAGGATAGGGAGTGTCAGTCATCCAGGGTAGAGAGTGTTAGTCATCGAGGATAACCCAGGGTAGGGAGTGTTAGCCACCTTGGATAACCTAGGATAGGGAGTGTTAGTCATCCAGGATATCCCAAGGTAAGGAGTGTTAGTCACCGAAGATAACCCAGGATAGGGAGTGTTGGTCATCCAGGATAACCCATGGTAGGAAGTGTTAGTCACTCAGGATAAGAATAAGATGTCTTCGGATTTTTAACCCCGGAGGGTTAGCCACCCAGGATAACCCAAGAAAATCAGTGCGTCATCGAGGACTGTCTGTCTTATTACCATTGGGGTCCTTAATCTTGTCCTCCAGGATGCGACCCACACCAGTCGACTAACAACCCAGGTACCTATTTGCTGCTAGGTGAACATGACAACAAGTAGGGAGTGTTAGCCACCCTGGATAACCTAGGATAGGGAGTGTTAGTCATCCAGGATATCCCAGGGTAAGGAGTGTTAGTCACCGAAGATAACCCAGGATAGGGAGTGTTGGTCATCCAGGATAACCATGGGTAGGGAGTGTTGGTCACCCAGGATAACCCAGGGTAGGGAGTGTTGGTCACCCAGGATAACCCAGGGTAGGGAGTGTTGGTCACCCAGGATAACCCATGGTAGGGAGTGTTGGTCACCCAGGATAAGAATAATAATAATAGTAATAATAATAATAATAATAATAATAATAATAATAATAATACTTTATTGAGACATGGTACAATGATACATGGTTGGGTAGACAAGATACATAGTTATTGATGAGATGTACATGCCAAAAGCCAATAATATGCTGTGCATTGCGGGCATTCTTAGGTCTACTTAATTCTAGACTACATGGTAAAAAGTTATGGTTGATAATTTATAAAATAAGTATAATTGCGTATCTAAGTTATAAAGTTTGATTATAAGTTGGACATATCAATTAATTGTAGCAATGCAACTAATTGAGTGAGATAACAATTTAAAACAATTAATTGCATTGCAGTTACAGTTTACGTGGTCATTATAATGTAAATGTTATGGTAATAGTTAGCTTAGTATGTATTATTCATAACAGGTTTTTATACATTGGACAGTAATGGCTGTTCAGTATCGTCGACGGATTAACACAGTATGTGTGGAATTCATCAGAGGAGCCGTATATCCGTCTAATGCGGTAGTGATGTTGCCTGCAGTGTTGAGAGACACATTTGGATTGGATAACAATGACATTTACGGTATTGCACTGAATGGAAGTGCGAGAGTTTTTGTCAAGCTGATTTCGACGACAGTGTATGAGCGATTGGTGGATAAATATGAGGGCGTCAGCCTGACAGTGAATTCATCAGTGGAAGTAAAGTTAAAGGACGTTTCAAGGCAATATACGTACGTGCGTCTTCGTAATTTACCGTTCGAAGCTGATGAACGGGATGTACGTGATGTATTTCAAGAATATGGTGTGGTCCATCAAGCAATCTTGGGCCGATGGTCGGAGGGTATCTATGAAGGGATGCCAGAAGGGTCATATACATTGAAGATGACACTACGACGACCTATTCCGTCCTATGTGTTACTACCTGAATTTAGGACGCAGGCATACGTGACTTATGCTGGTCAACGTCGTACGTGCCGCCTATGTGGGTCGTATGAACACATGGCAGCAGACTGTGCACAGCGACCAGGGGGTCGTTACGACGCTACAAGAGCGGCATTGGTTGTTAAGGATGCAATTGCTGTTCAGGACGAGGACGTAGGCGTGGTGGCGACGGGAAGATGGAGTGACATAGTTCAAGGGACTGCAGAGGTGTGCCAGACTCTACCTACAGAGTCACAGACGTCGGTGGTACCGGCTGTACAGGATAGGGTGGACGATTTGGACTTGGGTATAGCAGCAGAGTTGACAGAGGAATTGTGTGGGCTGTTGGACAGTTCAACAGGTGTGGAGGAGGTAGTGTGTGTGACGGAGGGGCTGGGGAAGTCAGCCCAGTGGACACTAGTCTTTTTCAACAGGAGGTGCCAGTTACAGTGCATAATGAGGACTGTGCTGGGGATATGGACATTGGAAGTGATTCACGTAAACGTCCTATGGGTGTGGCTGAGGACGACGTCCTTACGCCCGCTCAAAGGTCTAGTAAAAAATCTTTGGTAGAAGTTGCACAAAAAGTGGAGCTGAGTGGAAGGAGTGTGGATGGTGACAGGAATTTACGAGGAAACAAAAGGAACATCATAACCCTGGTGGGATGTCAAAGCGTGTAGGTAATAAGTATGAGAAATCTAAAGGAAGCCACCTTTAACATATTCAAGTGTCTCACGCTTAACGTGAACAGGGCTAAAGCTGAGGTCTCGAGGAAGTGGATAGAAGTGACGATGAGAAGGTATGACATTAATGTAGGGTTTATACAGGAACATAATTATAAGTATGGTAGGGATTTTCAGTTGCAAGGTTATAAAGTGTATGCTGGTAGTTCAGGGGCTTTCAAGGGAGGGGTGGCGGTAATTGTGAAGGAGAACAGCCCTTTTCAGTTATTAGCTTGGGAGGGGGGAGAGACGGGAGGGTTGTGAGGGTGGATGGGGTTTGGGGAGGAGTCAGGGTAGCTTTCATTGGGGTTTATTTGCCGGCTATAAATAACCGTAGAGTCAAGGAGGATTTTGTGAGGGATCAATTGGTATATTACTTGGGTGGCTTGCCAGAAGTTGTAGTAGTAGGTGGTGATTGGAATAGTATCATAAGGCTCAAAGATGTAGAACCAAGGGGATCGGGATGTGTGCTCAGTGTTTTAAGGGATGTTCTAGGTAGTGTGGGACTAGTTGATGTGGTGGGTGGGGGTTGGAGGTTTGATTATACTTTTGTGAGGAGGGGTATGCAGCACGGTTAGATCGTATATATGTCTCAAGGGTTATTAATGTGGGGTGGTGAGTTGTGTGGATGTAGGTTTTACTGATCATAGGGGAGTGTTAGTGGAGCTTGGTGGGCAGGTATGGTGAAATGGTATCCTGGGTATTGGAAACTAAATGTAAGTCTTGTAGAAGGGGAGGAGGGTAGAGAATTATTTGCCGAATGGTGGGGGACGATGTGGAGGAAAGGTAAGTTACTACCGGACATAGTGTCATGGTGGGTGGACGTGGCGAAGCCAGCGATAAAGGGATTTTTATAAAAGTAGAGGTCGGGAGGTTGCGAGGTGGAAGTATGGATTGCAAAAATATTTGGAGGATCAGCTGAGTGTATGCTATGAGAGGCGGTTGGATAGGTACATGAGTGAGGTGCCTGCGATTAAGGAGAGATTGCGAGAAATACAGAATGAACGTTTTGATGCGATTCGTGTGCGTGGAGGTGTGGATGAGGTTTTATGGGGTGATAAGCCTTCGGCTTATGTGTTGAGTCATTTAGGAAAAGGAGGGAGGGGATGATGATTTCGAGGTTGGTGGTTGGAGAGGACAGAGATGGGTATGAAAGAGGTCAGATCATGAGGAGCACAGAAGCGATGAGTTTGTATTTAGAGAGTTGGTTTAGAGGATATTTAACGGCAGGAGAGGGAGGGGAAGAGAGAGGAGAATAATTGAGGAGGGGGTCATGGAGAGGTTGGGGGAGGATGATAGGGAAGCTATGAGTGGGGACATAAGTGAGGAGGAGGTGTGGATGGCGATACAGAGTATGAGTAAGAGAAAGTCACCTGGAATTGATGGAATTTCGAATGATTTTTATGTGTTGCAGTGGGAGGTCATAAAAGATTGTTTAGTGAGATTGATGAATCGAATGAAAGAGATGGGTACTATGGGCGTGTCGCAGTGCACTGGGGTGATTGTTTTAGTAAAAAAAGGTAGGTTTTTTCCTGTGGTTTATAGGGATTTCACTGTAGGACAGTTGTTGGGAATGATACAAGTTAATAGTTGAAAAGTGGCTGTTCTATTTTTGTGAGGAGTATGAGAGGTAAGTTAAAGTGGTATGTTTGTGTAGATGGGGATGGGGGTGGATGGTGTGACAAGGTAACCATGAGGTTACGGTTTTTGACAATATTTTGACTTATGGGGTTGTGAATGGAGGTATGTATAAGAGGGGGGTTATGAAGTAGAAAATGATATAATGAAGTTGGAAAAAAAAATGGAGGAAGTTAGAGGTGGCTTTCCTTGGGTATCATATTATCTGAGTTTGTATGACTTTTGAAGTATAGAGGACATACTTCATGGGTGTAAAGGTTTTGATGTGTATGGAGGTAACAGTAACTGTTTTTAGATGTTTATGAGAGAATAAGGTTTTTTTTTGGTTTCATAACAGGGTGAGGCATATTTTCGATAAATACATGTCATTGGGGTTTTCTGTGTTTTTGTGGTGTGTTGCAACATGTGGTATAATATTTTTGTATTTATGGGACAAAAGTAGAATACAGTATTCTGTTGAATACATAGTTGGTTTCTTCAGTAGAGGAGAAATGAGTAGTATATGATGGTAAGGTATTTTACCTAGCTAACTAATTATAAAAGTTATAAGGAGTAATGTAATGTTAATTTTTAAATTAAATGGAGAAATTCACTGCCTGGTGTGTGGGCTTGATGATGGATTTTTGTATTATTTTGATTTGTATGTATGTTTTGGCTACAAAACTGTTAACTTTGCTGTTGGTTATTAGGTTCTTTTTCATGTGTACACATAGGACTTTTTTATATATGCATACATGAGTTTTACTGGACTGCTTTTTGGTTGTCATGTTTTTATTAAGGGTTACATGATTTTAGTGTGATCAGTAGCTCAAATTTTGAGGTTTTTTTTTGTCTTTACAGATGAGAAAAATGTATGTAGGGGTATCGTTAGGATAAAATGGGGGATAGAAGGGGGGGGGTCTTTTGTATGAGATTCTATGATCTCAAGAAAAGTTTTCAGTTTTCATTGGTAGATTTTACTAAATTGTTTTTTTTTTTTTTTATAAGGGGAGTTGAGAGGTTGAGCTGGTTTTGTAATGATAAGTGTATATTATTAATGTGTCTGTATGTTCAGTTGGGGTTATGTGTGTGTATGGTATGCTCCATTTCTTTTTGTTTAATTATAGTAGATATGTTTCTGCGGAATAATGGAAGAGTCTGAGGACATGTTTTTTTTTTTCAATTTGATTTGCCACTGTACAAGTTTTTGTAATTTTCATATAATAGCAATTCATTCATGTTAATGTATAAAGATAGTTCTTTTATTACAAGGAGACTATTTAAGTGGCCTTATGTGTTTGTATTAAAACTTGTTTTTGTTTAATTTGTGTTTAGTCTTTAAGTTTTTTGGAAGCATATTAATATGTTGTCTTTTATTTATGTACATACTGTACCAGTTGATAGTCATTTACTGACAACTAAAATGTATTCCTGTTTTTCTAAATAAAATATAAAAAAAAAATTCTAGACTACATGGTAAAAAGTTATGGTTGATAATTTATAAAATAAGTATAATTGCGTATCTAAGTTATAAAGTTTGATTATAAGTTGGACATATCAATTAATTGTAGCAATGCAACTAATTGAGTGAGATAACAATTTAAAACAATTAATTGCATTGCAGTTACAGTTTACGTGGTCATTATAATGTAAATGTTATGGTAATAGTTAGCTTAGTATGTATTATTCATAACAGGTTTTTACATTTAAGTGATTAGTCAGGTTTTTACATTAAGTGATTATTCTACTTTGTTGAGAATGTTTGATATTGAGCATTTAGGTTTGGGTGAGAAGGTGGTTTTTTAGCATCGTTTTGAATTGAGGTACAGGTAGGGTTTCTTTGGCTATGACAGGTAATGAATTCCAAATTTTCGTGCCTTTTATATGCATTGAGTTTTTACATAGTGTTAGATGGACACGGGGAACATCAAGGAGTGATCTGTGTCTAGTGTTATGGTCATGTGTCTTGTTAAAATTGGTAAGGAGAAGTTTGAGTGGTGGGTTAATATTTGCATAGAGTGTTCTATGTATGTAATAGGCACAGTAAAAGTATGGATGTCTTGTATGGTGAGTAAGTTTAGGTTTTTGAATATTCGTGGAGTATGTTGTCTGGAGTGTGAATTTGTTATTATTCTAACTGCTGCCTTTTGTTGTGTTATTAGTGGTCTGAGATGAGTTATTGATGTAGAGCCCCATGCGCAGATTCCATAGGTGAGGTAGGGGTAAATGAGTGAGTGATATAGGGTAAGGAGAGCTGGTTGTGGAACATAGTACCGTATCTTGGATAGTATTCCCACGGTCTTTGAGACTTTCTTGGAAATTTGTTGTATATGTGTCTGAAATTTGAGGCCACTGTCAAGATGTATTCCTAAGAATTTTCCCTCTGTGAGTTTTGTGATAGGGGACCCGTTTATCATTATGTTAAGTGGTGCGTTTGTAGCTCTGTTCCCAAACTGGATAAAATATGTTTTATCAATATTGAGAGTAAGTTTGTTGGTCATCATCCAGGTAGATATTTTCTGCAATTCAGTATTTGCAGTGTTGGCTAGTGTGTCTGGGCTTGGGTGAGAGATAACGTATGTAGTGTCATCTGCAAAAGTATGGGTTTGAGTAGTTGAGATGCATTTGGTAGGTCGTTAATGTAAATGAGAAAGAGTAGTGGGCCAAGAACACTTCCTGTGGGACACCTACGGTAATAGTTTGCGCGGTGGAGCTAGCTCCATTTGTGTACACATATTGGTTTCTGTTGCTAAGGTATGATTTTAGGTAGTTTAGGGAGTGTCCTCTTATACCATAGTGCGATAATTTTAAGTGTAACAGATCATGGTCAACTGTATCAAAAGCTTTACGTAAATCAATGAAGATTCCCATTGGGATTTCTTTTTTCTCAAGGGCGGTGTACATTATTTCTAACATGTGTATAATGGCATCATTTGTATTTTTATTAGGCCTGAATCCAAATTGACAGTGGTTGAGTACGTTGTTGGAGGTGAGGTAGGAATATATTTGTCTATGAATTAATTTTTCAAAGATTTTGGAGAGAAGGGGTAAGTTAGATATCGGCCTGTAGTTATTCAGGTCTTTTGTTTTGATCTCCTCCCTTATGTATTGGGGTACCCTCGCTATTTTGAGTATTGATGGGAAGGTAGAGGATTCAATGGATTTGTTAAAGAGTGTTGCAATAATTGGTGAGAGAACTTGAGAGGCTTTTTGTATATATAAGGTGGTAAGTTATTTAGGTCACCTGCTTTGTTTTTAATTGTTGATTATAAGTGAAACTTCTATTGGGTTGGTTGGGGCTAGGAATAGTGTGTTCGGATAGGTGGCAGTGAGATAGTCGTTAGGTGGAGTATTAGAACTTGGGATTTTGCTTGCCAGCTTTTTACCTATGGTGGAGAAGAAATCATTGAGTTTGTTTGCTGTTACAATAGGTGGGAGTAGGGGTTCATCTGGTTTTGTTAGCTTGATTGTTCTGTTTGTGGATATCTTTTTAGTTCCTAGAATTTCAGATAGGGTTTTCCAGGTCTTTTTTATATCACCTTTTAAGTTATGTAATCTGTTCTCATAGTACAATCTTATCAGACTCGTTAGGTTCGATGAGTAGCGTTTTGTTTGTTCTCTTGTTATTTGACCCATTCTGTACTGTTTTTCATATAGGTGCTTTATATTAATGGATTTGAGTATGCTGGGGGTTAGCCAGGGACTGTTTAATCTTTTAGCTGTGATTTGTTTAGTTTTTTTTAGGGCAATGCTTATTATAGAGGTATTGGGTCTTTTTAAAAAAATTATTAATACATAAGTCAGTATCTGGGAAGTTGTCTATTTCTGTTTGCCAGTCAGTGTTTGTCATAGCTGTTATAAAGTTATTTATAGCTGTCTCATTATGTAGTCTGAAGGTAACTTTAGTAGTATGTACTTACATACATACATACATACATACACACATGGTACGGCATGAGTAGATTTATAAAGAATTTTTTAAACATTAACAATGATTTAAAAAAAATACATTGTGTACAGTAATAGGCTTAGTAGCAATTTCACTCTAAGTCATGTCAACCTTTTCTTTTATTGTGTTACAGTGTTGCAGGATGAACAGAAAATTAGAAACTTGCTTGGCATCTTGTATATAATTTGACAGTTGTGATAATTGCTACCAATGAAAAGCGAGTTAAGCGCCGCGAGTTCGTTACCTTCCCCATCAGCACCAGCCTCAACTTTATTGCCAAACATTCACCGAGTCACTGTTGTTACCTTCCATTGTTGACAACTTTGACGCCAATCTGTTGCTATGGCCACCACACTGTGGTGTTACAATCACCCTGTGGTGTTACCCTCACCCTGTGGTGTTACCCTCACCCTGTGGTGTTACCCTCACCCTGTGGTGTTACCCTCACCCTGTGGTGTTACCCTCACCCTGTGGTGTTACCCTCACCCTGTGGTGTTACCCTCACCCTGTGGTGTTACACTCACCCTGTGGTGTTACCCTCACCCTGTAGTGTTACCCTCACCCTGTGGTGTTACCCTCACCCTGTGGTGTTACCCTCACCATGTGGTGTTACCCCTCACCCTGTGATGTTACCCTCACCCTGTGGTGTTACCCTCACCCTGTGGTGTTACCCTCACCCTGTGGTGTTACCCTCACCCTGTGGTGTTACCCTCACCCTGTGTTGCTACCCTCACCCTGTGGTGTTACCCTCACCCTGTGGTGTTACCCTCACCCTGTAGTGTTACCCTCACCCTGTGGTGTTACTTTCACCCTGTGGTGTTACACTCACCATGTGGTGTTACCCTCACCCTGTGGTGTTACCCTCACCCTGTGGTTTTACCCTCACCCTGTGGTGTTACCCTCAACCTGTGGTGTTACCCTCACCATGTGGTGTTACCCTCACCCTGTGGTGTTACCCTCACCCTGTGGTGTTACCCTCACCCTGTGGTGTTACCCTCACCCTGTGGTGTTACCCTCACCCTGTGTTGCTATCCTCATTCTGTGGTGTTACCCTCACCCTGTGGTGTTACCCTCACCCTGTGGTGTTACCCTCACCCTGTGGTGTTACCCTCACCCTGTGGTGTTACCCTCACCCTGTGGTGTTACCCTCACCCTGTGGTGTTACCCTCACCCTGTGTTGCTATCCTCATTCTGTGGTGTTACCCTCACCCTGTGGTGTTACCCTCACCCTGTGGTGTTACCCTCACCCTGTGGTGTTACCCTCACCCTGTGGTATTACCCTCACCCTGTGGTGTTACCCTCACCCTGTGGTGTTACCCTCACCCTGTGGTGTTACCCTCACCCTGTGTTGCTATCCTCATTCTGTGGTGTTACCCTCACCCTGTGGTGTTACCCTCACCCTGTGGTGTTACCCTCACCCTGTGGTGTTACCCTCACCCTGTGGTGTTACCCTCACCCTGTGGTGTTACCCTCACCCTGTGGTGTTACCCTCACCCTGTGGTGTTACCCTCACCCTGTGGTGTTACCCTCACCATGTGGTGTTACCCTCACCCTGTGGTGTTACCCTCACCCTGTGGTGTTACCCTCACCCTGTGGTGTTACCCTCACCCTGTGGTGTTACCCTCACCCTGTGGTGTTACCCTCACCCTGTGGTGTTACCCTCACCCTGTGGTGTTACCCTCACCCTGTGGTGTTACCCTCACCCTGTGGTGTTACCCTCACCCTGTGGTGTTACCTCACCCTGTGGTGTTACCCTCACCCTGTGGTGTTACCCTCACCCTGTGGTGTTACCCTCACCCTGTGGTGTACCCTCACCCTGTGGTGTTACCCTCACCCTGTGGTGTTACCTCACCCTGTGGTTTACCCTCACCCTGTGGTGTTGCCCCTCACCCTGTGTGTACCCTCACCCTGTGTGTTACCCTCACCCTGTGGTGTTACCCTCACCCTGTGGTTGTTACCCTCACCTGTGGTGTTACCCTCACCCTGTGGTGTTACCCTCACCCTGTGGTGTTACCCTCACCCTGTGGTGTTACCCTCACCCTGTGGTGTTACCCTCACCCTGTGGTGTTACCCTCACCTGTGGTGTTACCCTCACCTGTGGTGTTACCCTCACCCTGTGGTGTTACCCTCACCCTGTGGTGTTACCCTCACCCTGTGGTGTTACCCTCACCCTGTGGTGTTACCCTCACCCTGTGGTGTTACCCTCACCCTGTGGTGTTACCTCACCTGTGGTGTTACCCTCACCCTGTGTGTTACCCTCACCCTGTGGTGTTACCCTCACCCTGTGGTGTTACCCTCACCTGTGGTGTTCCCTCACCCTGTGGTGTTACCCTCACCCTGTGGTGTTACCCTCACCCTGTGGTGTTACCCTCACCCTGTGGTGTTACCCTCACCCTGTGGTGTTACCCTCACCCTGTGGTGTTACCCTCACCCTGTGTGTACCCTCACCCTGTGGTGTCTCCTCACCCTGTGGTGTTACCCTCACCCTGTGGTGTTACCCTCACCCTGTGGTGTTACCCTCACCCTGTGGTGTTACCTCACCCTGTGGTGTTACCCTCACCCTTGGTGTTACCTCACCCTGTGGTGTTACCCTCACCCTGTGTGTTACCCTCACCCTGTGGTGTTACCCTCACCCTGTGGTGTTACCCTCACCCTGTGTTACTCACCCTTTCACCTCACCCTGTGTCTACCTACTCACCCTGTGGTGTTACCCTCCACCTGTGGTGTTACCCTCACCCTGTGTGTACCCTCACCCTGTGGTGTTACCCTCCCCTGTGTGTTACCCTCACCCTGTGTGTTACCCTACCCTGTGGTGTTACCCTCCCCGTGTGCCCTCGACTGTGTTTACCCTCACCGTGGTGTTACTCCTGGTGTTACCCTCACCCTGTGGTTTACCTCACCCTGGTTCTCCCTCACCCTTGGTGTTCCCTCCCCGTGTGTTCTCACCCTGTGGTGTACCTCACCCTGTGTGTCTCCTCACCCTGTGTTCCCTCCCCTGTGGTGTTCCCTCCCTGTGGTGTTACCCTCACCCTGTGGTGTACCTCACCCTGTGGTTTACCCTCACCCTGTGGTGTTACCCTCACCTCTGGTGTTACCCTCACCCTGTGTGTACCCTCACCCTGTGTTGACCCTCACCTGTGGTGTTACCCTCACCTGTGGTGTACCTCACCCTGTGTTACCCACCCTGTGGTTTCCCACCCTGTGGTGTTACCCTCACCCTTGTGTTACCCTCACCCTGTGGTGTTACTCACCCTGTGTTTACCTCATCCTGTGGTGTTACCCTCACCTGTGGTTTACCTCCCCGGGTGTCTCACCTGTTTTACCCTCACCCTGTGGTGTTACCCTCACCCTGTGGTGTTCTCCCTCACCCTGTGTGTTACCCTCACCCTGTGGTGTTCCTCACCCTGTGGTTTCCCTCACCCTGTGGTTCCCTCACCCTGTGTGTTACCTCACTCGTGTCTCCACTGGTGTTCCCTCACCCTGTGGTGTACCCTCCCCTGTGGTGTTACCCTCACCCTGTGGTGTCCTCACCCTGTGGTGTACCCTCACCCTGTGGTTACCCTCACCCTGTGTGTACCTCACCCTGTGGTGTTACCCTCACCCTGTTACCCTCCCCTGTGGTTTACCCTCACCTGTGGTTACCCTCACCCTGGTGTTACCTCACCCTGTGGTGTTACCCTCACCCTGTGGTGTTACCCCACCCTGTGTGTTACCCTCACCCTGTGGTGTTACCACCCTGTGGTGTCTCACCCTGTGGTGTTACCCTCACCTGTGGTGTCCTCACCCTGGTTATCCTGTGGTTCCTCACCTGTGGTGTACCCTCCTGTTGTTACTCACCCTGTGTGTACCCTCACCGGTGTTACCCTCACCCTGTGGTGTTCCTCACCCTGTGGTGTTACCCTCACCCTGTGGTGTTACCCTCACCCTGTGGTGTTCCCTCGTGGTGTTACCCTCACCCTGTGGTGTTCACCTTGTGTTACCCACCCTGTTGCCTCACCTGTGGTGTTCCTACCTGTGGGTTCCTCCTTGGTGTCTCACTTGGTGTACCTCACCCTGTGGTGTTCCTCCCCTGGTGTTCCCACCTGTGTTACCTCCCTGTGGTGTACCTCACCTGTTGCCTACTGTTTCCCCTGTGGTGTTACTCCCGTGTTACCCACCTTGTGTTCCTCACCTGGGTGTCCCTGTGTGTCTCCTGTGTGTTCCTCCTGGTGTCTCACCTGGTGTACTACTGGTGTTACCTCACCTGTTTCTCACTGTGTTCTCACCCTGGTTACCCTCCTGTGTTGTTACCCTCACCCTGTGGTGTTACCCCTCACCCTGTGGGTTACCCTCACCCTGTGGGTGTTACCCTCACCCTGTGTGCTACCCTCACCCTGTGTTCTCCTCACCCTGTGGTGTTACCCTCACCCTGTGGTGTTACCCCACCTGTGTGTTACCCTCACCCTGTGTTGTACCCTCACCCTGTGGTGTTACCCTCACCCTGTGGTGTTACCCTCACCCTGTGGTGTTACCCTCACCCTGTGTGTTACCCTCACCCTGTGGTGTTACCCTCACCCTGTGGTGTTACCCTCACCCTGTGGTGTTACCCTCACCCTGTGGTGTTACCCTCACCCTGTGGTGTTACCCTCACCCTGTGGTGTTACCCTCACACTGTGGTGTTACCCTCACCCTGTGGTGTTACCCTCACCCTGTGGTGTTACCCTCACCTGTGGTGTTACCTCACCTGGTTCCTCACCCTGTGGTGTTACCCTCACCCTGTGGTGTTACCCTCACCCTGGTGTTTGTGTTACCCTCACCCTGTGGTGTTACCCTCACCCTGTGGTGTTACCCTCACCCTGTGGTGTTACCCTCACCCTGTGGTGTTACCCTCACCCTGTGGTGTTACCCTCACCCTGTGGTGTTACCCTCACCCTGTGGTGTTACCCTCACCCTGGTGTTACCTCCCTGACACGCCAAGATCTTATATTAATTAATTTAATATTTTATTCTCGTCGCCTCTGTTTCATTTGATATTTTTGGCAAAATAAGTTCACGTTTAATGAACAATGGAGAACATTTTGTAAACATTCTCCACAGTGGTGTCTGAACTGATCATTGCGATTCTTAATAAATACGATATGCTCTTCAGTATGGTAGATATTCCTGGTATCCCTTCAAGGGGTAGTTCCTTCAGTATGGTAGATATTCCTGGTATCCCTTCAAGGGGTAGTTCCTTCAGTATGGTATATAATCCTGGTATCCCTTCAAGGGATAGTTCCTTCAGTATGGTATATAATCCTGGTATCCCTTCAAGGGGTAGTTCCTTCAGTATGGTAGATATTCCTGGTATCCCTTCAAGGGGTAGTTCCTTCAGTATGGTAAATATTCCTGGTATCCCTTCAAGGGGTAGTTCCTTCAGTATGGTATATAATCCTGGTATCCCTTCAAAGGGTAGTTCCTTCAGTATGGTAGATATTCCTGGTATCCCTTCAAGGGGTAGTTCCTTCAGTATGGTAGATATTCCTGGTATCCCTTCAAGGGGTAGTTCCTTCAGTATGGTAGATATTCCTGGTATCCCTTCAAGGGGTAGTTCCTTCAGTATGGTAGATATTCCTGGTATCCCTTCAAGGGGTAGTTCCTTCAGTATGGTAGATATTCCTGGTATCCCTTCAAGGGGTAGTTCCTTCAGTATGGTAGATATTCCTGGTATCCCTTCAAGGGATAGTTCCTTCAGTATGGTATATAATCCTGGTATCCCTTCAAAGGGTAGTTCCTTCAGTATGGTAGATATTCCTGGTATCCCTTCAAGGGGTAGTTCCTTCAGTATGGTAGATATTCCTGGTATCCCTTCAAGGGGTAGTTCCTTCAGTATGGTAGATATTCCTGGTATCCCTTCAAGGGGTAGTTCCTTCAGTATGGTAGATAATCCTGGTATCCCTTCAAGGGATAGTTCCTTCAGTATGGTATATTATCCTGGTATCCGTTCAAGGGGTAGTTCCTTCAGTATGGTATATAATCCTGGTATCCCTTCAAGGGGTAGTTCCTTCAGTATGGTAGATATTCTGGTATCCCTTCAAGGGGTAGTTCCTTCTGTATGGTAGATAATCCTGGTATCCCTTCAAGGGATAGTTCCTTCAGTATGGTAGATAATCCTGGCATCCCTTCAAGGGGTAGTTCCTTCAGTATGGTACATAATCCTGGTATCCCTTCAAGGGGTAGTTCCTTGACTATAGAGAAGGACCTTTGATCCAAGATATTTTAATTAACCTTCTCATTTTTGGCAATGATCTGATGACCCACCATCTCCCCGGTCCTGGATTACACCTACAGATTTAGAATATTAATTAGTTTTGCATGTGAGTACTAGGCTTATGTAAATTACAAGTCATTCGTTTTTTTTAAATGTTAAGGGCTGATATTTATTAATCTGACCACTAATACAGGAGCCAAACTCTAAATCCGTCCATCTCGTACTAGGTACTAAATGAATAGTAACATCTGCCTAACAGGCATTTCCCAGACATTAAAGTATATAGTCGTTAACAATCACAAGTTATATTTAACAGTGCTAAACGCATTCTCTCCTTGCCAGGGAGGCCAATAACGTCACAAACACCATGGTGGTGATTAATGGTAGGCCTTTATCGTGTAGTTGCTGGTGCCAGGGAGGCCAATAAAGTCAAAACACCATGGTGGTGATTAATGGTAGGCCTTTATCGTGTAGTTGCTGGTGCCAGGGAGGCCAATAACGTCACAAACACCATGGTGGTGATTAATGGTAGGCCTTTATCGTGTAGTTGCTGGTGCCAGGGAGGCCAATAACGTCACAAACACCATGGTGGTGATTAATGGTAGGCCTTTATCGTGTAGTTGCTGGTGCCAGGGAGGCCAATAAAGTCACAAACACCATGGTGGTGATTAATGGTAGGCCTTTATCGTGTAGTTGCTGGTGCCAGGGAGGCCAATAACGTCACAAACACCATGGTGGTGATTAATGGTAGGCCTTTATCGTGTAGGTGCTGGTGCCAGGGAGGCCAATAACGTCACAAACACCATGGTGGTGATTAATGGTAGGCCTTTAGCGTGTAGTTGCTGGTGCCAGGGAGGCCGATAACGTCACAAACACCATGGTGGTGATTAATGGTAGGCCTTTATCGTGTAGTTGCTGGTGCCAGGGAGGCCAATAACGTCACAAACACCATGGTGGTGATTAATGGTAGGCCTTTATCGTGTAGTTGCTGGTGCCAGGGAGGCCAATAACGTCACAAACACCATGGTGGTGATTAATGGTAGGCCTTTATCGTGTAGTTGCTGGTGCCAGGGAGGCCAATAACGTCACAAACACCATGGTGGTGATTAATGGTAGGCCTTTAGCGTGTAGTTGCTGGTGCCAGGGAGGCCAATAACGTCACAAACACCATGGTGGTGATTAATGGTAGGCCTTTATCGTGTAGTTGCTGGTGCCAGGGAGGCCAATAACGTCAAAAACACCATGGTGGTGATTAATGGTAGGTCTTTATCGTGTAGTTGCTGGTGCCAGGGAGGCCAATAACGTCACAAACACCATGGTGGTGATTAATGGTAGGCCTTTATCGTGTAGTTGCTGGTGCCAGGGAGGCCAATAACGTCACAAACACCATGGTGGTGATTAATGGTAGGCCTTTATCGTGTAGTTGCTGGTGCCAGGGAGGCCAATAACGTCACAAACACCATGGTGGTGATTAATGGTAGGCCTTTATCGTGTAGTTGCTGGTGCCAGGAGGCCAATAACGTCACAAACACCATGGTGGTGATTAATGGTAGGCCTTTATCGTGTAGTTGCTGGTGCCAGGGAGGTCAATAACGTCACAAACACCATGGTGGTGATTAATGGTAGGCCTTTATCGTGTAGTTGCTGGTGCCAGGGAGGCCAATAACGTCACAAACACCATGGTGGTGATTAATGGTAGGCCTTTATCGTGTAGTTGCTGGTGCCAGGGAGGCCTAATAACGTCACAAACACCATGGTGGTGATTAATGGTAGGCCTTTATCGTGTAGTTGCTGGTGCCAGGGAGGCCAATAACGTCACAAACACCATGGTGGTGATTAATGGTAGGCCTTTATCGTGTAGTTGCTGGTGCCAGGAGGCCAATAACGTCACAAACACCATGGTGGTGATTAATGGTAGGCCTTTATCGTGTAGTTGCTGGTGCCAGGGAGGCCAATAACGTCACAAACACCATGGTGGTGATTAATGGTAGGCCTTTATCGTGTAGTTGCTGGTGCCAGGGAGGCCAATAACGTCACAAACACCATGGTGGTGATTAATGGTAGGCCTTTATCGTGTAGTTGCTGGTGCCAGGGAGGCCAATAACGTCACAAACACCATGGTGGTGATTAATGGTAGGCCTTTATCGTGTAGTTGCTGGTGCCAGGGAGGCCAATAACGTCACAAACACACATGGTGGTGATTAATGGTGGCCTTTATCGTGTAGTTGCTGGTGCCAGGGAGGCCAATAACGTCACAAACACACATGGTGGTGATTAAGTGGTAGGCCTTATCGTGTAGTTGCTGCGTGGTGTCAACGCGCAGCAGGTGGTGGTTAACGGCTGCTTAGTCAAGTGCGGTGTCAGTGAGCAGGTGCGTTTCAACTGAGAGTGCGTGGTGTCAACGCTGCAGCAGGTGCGTGGTGTCAACGTTGCAGCAGGTGCGTGGTGTCAACGTTGCAGCAGGTGCGTGGTGTCAACGTTGCAGCAGGTGCGTGGTGTCAACGTTGCAGCAGGTGCGTGGTGTCAACGCTGCAGCAGGTGCGTGGTGTCAACGCTGCAGCAGGTGCGTGGTGTCAACGTTGCAGCAGGTGCGTGGTGTCAACGCTGCAGCAGGTGCGTGGTGTCAACGTTGCAGCAGGTGCGTGGTGTCAACGCTGCAGCAGGTGCGTGGTGTCAACGTTGCAGCAGGTGCGTGGTGTCAACGCTGCAGCAGGTGCGTGGTGTCAACGTGCAGCAGGTGCGTGGTGTCAACGTTGCAGCAGGTGCGTGGTGTCAACGCTGCAGCATGTGCGTGGTGTCAACGTTGCAGCAGGTGCGTGGTATCAACGCTGCAGCAGGTGCGTGGTGTCAACGTTGCAGCAGGTGCGTGGTGTCAACGCTGCAGCAGGTGCGTGGTGTCAACGTTGCAGCAGGTGCGTGGTGTCAACGCTGCAGCAGGTGCGTGGTGTGAACGCTGCAGCACGTGCGTGGTTCAACGTTGCAGCAGGTGCGTGGTGTCAACGCTGCAGCAGGTGCGTGGTGTCAACGCTGCAGCAGGTGCGTGGTGTCAACGTTGCAGCAGGTGCGTGGTGTCAACGCTGCAGCAGGTGCGTGGTGTAACGCTGCAGCAGGGCGGTGCGTGGTGTCAACGCTGCAGCAGGTGCGTGGTGTCAACGCTGCAGCAGGTGCGTGGTACACCCGCCTCAGCGGAGAGGTGCGGCCGCAACACCAAGTGCGTGATGCGGCCGTAGCAGCCAATCACGTTCTGCGTACTCACCTAGATGTGGTTGCAGCGGTCGAATCACAGCTCCTGGCCCCGCTTCTTCACTGGTCGCTACTAGGTCTCACTCCCTGCTCCATGAACTTTATCTTACCTCTTCAAAGTGTGAATGAGTGTTTATATTAATTTCCAGTTGATCCAATTCACCTATATATATATATATATATATATATATATATATATATATATATATATATATATATATGTGCCGATTAGGTAAAACTTGCGATTTTGGCTTAAATAGCAACGCTCACCTTGCCATATAAGACAAGTGAAAATTTGTGTATGCAATAATTTCGCCAAAATCATTCTGAACATAACGAAAAAAATATATTTCATTGTGTTTGTTTATTATTAAATTAATGTTAACGTATCTAAAATATATTTAGTTGGGTTAGGCTAAATTAAATTGCGCTTGTTGTAATAAGGTTAGGTAGGTTTTCAAAGTTTCTCTTGGTACAAAATTATAAATTCTTACATTAACATAAATGAAAAAAAATATATCTTTAAACGTATAAGAATTATTTTTAGAAAGGACTTAATTTTAGATGAGTTCTTGCTAATTGACCAGTTTTACCTAATCGGCTCGACATATATATATATATATATATATATATATATATATATATATATATATATATATATATATATATATATATATATATATATATATACATATTTCAAACTTATCTAAAATATATTTAGTTGACTTAGGCTAAATTAAACTGCGCTTGTTATAATAAGGTTAGGTAAGTTTTCTAAGTTTGTGAGAGAAAATTTTAGAAAGGACTTAATTTTAAATGAGTTCTTGCTAATTGACCAATATATATATATATATATATATATATATATATATATATATATATATACAGAAATGTCGTGCCGATTAGGTAAAACTGGTCAATTAGCAAGAACTCATCTAAAATTAAGTTCTTTCTAAAATTTTCTCTTATACGTTTAACGATATATTTTTTTCATTTATGTTAATGTAAGAATTTATAATTTTGTACCAAGAGAAACTTTGAAAACCTACCTAACCTTATTATAACAAGCGCAATTTAATTTAGCCTAACCCAACTAAATATATTTTAGATACGTTAACATTAATTTAATAATAAACAAACACAATGAAATATATTTTTTTCGTTATGTTCAGAATGATTTTGGCGAAATTATTGCATTCACAAATTTTCACTTGTCTTATATGGCAAAGTGAGCGTTGCTATTTAAGCCAAAATCGCAAGTTTTACCTAATCGGCACGACATATATATATATATATATATATATATATATATATATATATATATATATATATATATATAATATATATATATATATATATATTCAACAAACCAGCCGTATCCCACCAAGG